>CABFVZ010003872.1:22005-62640 GCA_902151445.1 Timema monikensis | reverse complement strand
TATATATATATATATATATATTATATTATTAATTTTGGGCCATACACTCTTAAGAATTAGAGAATAATTAAGTTTATCGTTTGAAAGAAAAATATAATATTCTGTTTTTGTCTGGTATCTCGCGATATAGACAACATGGCCAAAGCATTTAATCTGTCTTCATTCATGCTGTTTCTTGATTACTGGCCTTTCATTGTTTTTAATTGAAAACTTTTCTTCTAATGTTAAAGAAATAAAAATCAGTTTTTTTAACATCGGAAACTTTCACTAAAGTAATCGAAAACACGTGCGAAAACGCGTCACACACACTAAACAAATAAACGACTTTCTTTTTCTATGAGGCAGCCAGCCGACTTCAGCTGGTGCTGGTCGCAGATCACACTTTAGCTCAGCCCCAAAAACTTGTGACGATCACTTGTCAGGTTGTCATGGCAACCACTCTGTGACTCATGCAAATCTCGGGGGCGCTTCTGAAAAAGTCCAGCTTGTTAACATACTAGCGCTTTATGTAACAAGCTGGCGCGATTATTATTTTGATAATTTCCTCAATAAAATGGGTAAAAAGATATAACGATTTTTTAAATTGATTTTTTTTCACAATGTAATGAAAAAATATGAGAAAATTTGTATGAATTTCAAAATATGTTTTGTTTCTTCATTTGCTTTATTTTGCAGGGAGGGTGGCGCCCCAGAACCCTCTTTCACGAGCCGCCCCTTCTCATTGCGCATGACTATGTTTATCTTAGATAACTCAAAGATAATTATAGAATTTATAGTAAATTATATTGTTTACCAGAGTGATCTTTCATATATAATTATATTCAAGAATCATCAAGACTTTGGCTTTAGTTTTCCACTCTATAGCTTTCAAAATTGGCTGAATAATTCCTTACTGGTCTCTACAGTAGCCTCCACAATGAATTTGAGGAGTAGTATTTTAAAATAATTAGAGAACCTTATTTTGACTTGTCTCTATGGTAAACAGTGCGCTTGAAGGGACAAAAACTGTAAGATTTACTTATCAAGATTTCCTGAATGAGTTGAGTAATTTACGATAATTTCAGGACCAGTCGTTTAACGTCCTCATCTAACGCCCTTTATATTTGTCACCCAACGGAATTAAGGTCATAGGATTTATTATTTTGATTCTAATGAGCCTAATAGTCATAGGATTTATTCTTTTGATTCTATCTAGCTTAAAACACAACTTTTACCAAATTATTTAAGGAAACATATCAACACCTATCGTGGTGAAACTATAAAGCATACATTGAATGTAATATGGGCATGATTCAGACTCCAGAACTCACGCTATCAGGGGCATCATATGCAAATGTTCAGTTGGAAAAATTGTTTGATCATTCACGTTATTTGGGCAATAGCTTTTCTTAGTTCCGTCTTCATTTGAAACCTAAGTGTTTATCCATCAGTATTATCAATTTCACCTACACCAATAGCGTGAAGACATTTTCGATCAAGAATGATTCACCATATAAGGATCCAGTCCAGTTTCTCGTAGCGTGCAGTGAAATTTATAAACATACTGTTTCAGTAGCACGTTCAGAATGTAAACCAAAGTGAATTGTAGTCTTATTTGTGAATTCTTACACCCTGCTCAAAAAAGTATTGAAAAAGTATATTTCAACCCTGCGTTGTTTGAGGTATTTAACAACACCAAGCTCGGGGGAAAAAACGAGTTTAACATTCTTTAACATTACTCTCGCAAATCGAGAATTACACAGACAAGGATACGGGATGGGCATATGATGGGAGTCTAGAGATGACATTCTGAAATCATGATCTGTGCCAGGGTTAAGATCCCTGACATTATAAATAAACGAAATGCATTGATCATTCAATGTGGAAGCGAATGAGGACATTTGTTTTCTAACATAGGATATAACCTGTATTTTTGAACCTGCCTAAGGCAAAAGTCATCAGCATTTAGCCTCTTATCCGCACTATGAAGAAAAGTTAGATTTTGATGGTTTACCTCTACCTCTCAAAATGGAATCTTTTCAGCGTTTATAGAGACAAAACGACATCTCGGTAAACGTTTATAGTGCAAAAATAAAGGACGTGGAAACTACATCAACACAGCGGAAAGCTTTAAAGCTGTGAAGAGGATTGTTATTGTAACTGCTCATGTATATCAAAAGGAACGCTCTAAACTTTTTTTTTGCACCACGTATTACTACTCGTTAGGGCTATATACTATTTACATCTGTTCATGATACGAGTTCATGGGGCTGAAAACTATTATTTTAGTGCCTTCAGAAACCTATTACGCTCAATAAAGCCACAGATTTCATGGTCGCATCAAGGAAATAAACACTTTTGAAATCGTTGTCTGGTTGAGTTCCTTTCACTCAATCAATATCGTCAACCGGAGACAGGTTATTTTATTGTTTATGGTGATGGGGAGAGTTTGCTTCTACCAATTGAGACGTGTGATCCTGACGACAGCTGTTCCTATACAGAGAACGTCTAAAGCCATGTGGCATACTCGTTCGGAATATACGTCAAATACAAGTCATGTTCGAGGATAAACATTTTACCAGGAAAAATAGTACCAATCAATTTGTAGAAGCGTTCGTTGATGAGTGAGTAGCATCCATAGTACAGTGGTAGCTATGACTCTATTGACTCTAGCAAATATTGATGATTATAATAAGGCTACCCACGGCCACATATGCAATAAAGCGTACAAGGTTGAAAATATTATATTTACAGACCATTCCACTTAAGTATAATCATAAATAATTGCAAAGCTTACGATAATATTCTTCTCTTAAGCTCCTTGGTTGAACGAGAGACAAACCCTCTCACCATTGAAGACATTGTAATTAATAACGTTTTGGTAAATGTTAGAGAGGAAAATATAAGTACATTTAAAGTCATTATAAAACATAGCCAACATAATCATCAAGGGATAACACTCAAATTCATTGATAGTTTCAGCTTTATTTGCAAATTGCTCGAGAGAATGCGTTTCTTGATCAATTTAAGAGCACTCACCAATTCTTCCCTGTTGATGACCAAATCAAGCTGTTTGGTAAGAAGGATATTTTCCCCTGTGACTATATAAACTATTTAGAGCGTTTGAAGGAGAATCAACTACCCGACAGGGAAACATTCTATAATACCCTCACAGACAGCAATATCTCACAAGAGGCTTACGATCATGCTTGTGAGGTATAGACCAAATTTAAATGTAATGATTTGTGGGACAACTCTAAACTCTACCTCATGACTGTCGTGACTCTTCTTGCAGACGTTTCCGAAAATTCTCAAGAATTCTGCATGAAAACTTACATACTTGATCCTGATTGGTCCATTACTACTGTCAGCTTAGCTTTTCATGCACTGCAAAGTATTACCAATGTTTGTCTTGAGCTCATTGACGACATTGACATCCCCATGTTTATCGAGGGAACCATCGGGGGGGNNGGGGGGGGGGGATCTGCGCTGTGGTTAATCGTCACTCCGTGGCGAACAATCTGTAAATATCAACGATTTATCTGGAGAAACCAGATTCTAGACTCATCTACTTAGATGTTAATGGATTCTACTTATTTACGATGTTGTTCTATCTACCCTACGGACTTACCGATTATCACTGACAACTCTGAGACAGGCTAAATAATGGAGGTATCCCTCGAATACCCTCAGAAGCTACATGATGCACATTCTGACATGCCTTTATATCTTGATAAAGGTATCCCACCCACCAGTCACTCTAAACAGGCGAACATTTTGACAACACTATCAATAAAACAAACCACGTTACTAATTACCGACATTTGAAACTATGTTTGTTGAACGGCTCTAAACTTGTTAGGATCCATAAGATACTTGACTTCAAACAGGCTTCCTGGATGGCCAAGTATATAATTATAAATTCTGGAATACAGGGTAAGGATGCCTTACTCTGTATGTCAGCATTTAGAATTCTAGTATATGTTCTTCAAGCTAATGACTAACGCTGCTTTCGGATGACTCATCTCTAACAAACGAGGGCACAGGGTTACTAAAATCGTTACAAAGCGGGAAGGTAAGCTTGGTGCAGGCAATATGATTTCTAGCCCTAACTTTAAAGACATGGATATCTCCGAGAATCTTGTGATTGTAGAGATTCAAACACAAGAGGTCTATTTCTATATGCCAATCTCACGCCGGTTTCCCACATTATATATATATATATATTGAAGGTAGTCTTGTCTTTATACATTATCGTGTTATGCTCTCTGCTTTCTCTCTAGATTCCCTCAAGCTAAAATATACCGACACATACTCACTTGTTTACGAAATCCATGTAGATGACGCCTATAAACGACTCATACCTTCAACCAATAACTATTTAGCTACATCTACAAATGCTCCAGAAAACATATATTGTATGCTTCTAGTGAATAAGATAGTGTTATGAAAATTGAAGGACGAGACAAAAGGTTATATTATAACCGAGTAAATTTGTCTACGCCCCAAACTTTACTCTATCTCTCCGTTCATGGAGGGAATAGGATTATGAAAGCAAAAGGAGTAAAGCATAGTGATCTGAGACCACTCAGTCTAGTGAATTGCCGCAACTATCTAATCAATAAGAATATCGTTATGCACCAGGTTCGACTAACAATATCTGTCCATCCTAAGCCTTACATGCAGATTGTCAATAGAGAAGTCTCATCTGCACTTGATGATAAACGATACATAATGCCTGTTATAGAAAATATATTAAAATGATATAATTATTCCATCCACGATCAGGGACAGGCATCGAAAGAACAACATTCCCCCTCAATGTCAAACATATTTTATAATGATATCAAACCTTAACTTTATTTAATGTGTAGCTACTCTTTTAAAGCACACGGAATGAACTGTTGTAAAATAAATAAATAGTGTCTAGATGTAACATTTAATCAAAATGGTTAGAGCAAGTGTCGAGAAAATAGATTTTTTCTCTTTTCGCCCTTCAGTAAAATACCCTTAAATTTAGGGTAAGACAGCCAATTCCAAAAAAGCCTCGGGAGGACCTTATGAAAACCCCAGGTACCAAGTTATAGCCCAATCCATAAAATAGTTTTGGCTCTAGCCCAAGGTACATACAGTCAGACAGACGGCATAATGAAAACCACATTTTTTGTTTCAGGGGGTCATAAAACGTCAACATTTATCAAAATCTTGAGTTCGAATTTTTTGACGATCACAATACTTTCTATCCAATGTGTCGAGATAAAGTAAAAACACATGCTTTAATACATTATATTATTATTGAAGCAATAGTATTAAATAAATGTTTGAATAATATTGTAATGTAGGGTGCGTGACCTGGGAGTGTGAATCACGAGTTTTTTGGGGGGATGTTGGGGTATTTTGCAAGTTAAATATGAATTAAAACACTCGTGAATCACCCGAGGCTTTGATTATTAAAAACACCACTCAAAAACATTCACTGAATTAAATATACAGCTAAACAATTCAACAAATTAAGTAATCAAAGTAATAGTATGTAAACTAATAAACAAGTGAAAACACAATAAATAGAAATACGCTTAATCAATTATAGCTAAACAATTCACTGAGTTAAGTAACACTAGTACATATCTTTAAATTAATAAACAAATGTGCCAGGCCACCACCGTGGTTCGGATTCCACGTTAAACTGTAGGTCCTTCATTTCATCTCACAATCACCCTACCATTACACATTAGCGTAAGTGCGTATAACCCGAACGGTTAGTAAGACGCGGTGCTAATAATAATAATAATAATAATAATAATAATAATAATAATAATAATAAACAAATTAAAACACATTAAATAGAATTACACTGGGTTAATTATAACAAAACAGTTCACTGACTCAAGTAATATAAGTAATTGTTTTTAAATCAATTAAAAAATTAAAACACACAAATAGAGACCATTAAATAAAGTAAACAGCTTGTTGATAAAAAAAATACTGAATAACTAGTTAAATATCCAAATATCAGTTTCTTATCATGTTCGTTCACGGTACAATTTATATTCAATGTTCAAGACACTCATGGCACCCCGCCACTGGTCCCTGCGCCATACACACTATACCGACTAGACCCGCTGGTTGAGAACCAAGAACATAGCACCCACGGCTATCGCTGACCTTGTATATTTAGGGGTGGTCTAAAAGGACTCCGACCCTTCCAGACTTGTGCCCCGTCCTTCTCCCTGCCCCTCTAATCCCCATTACATGTGAGAAGGCCACTGCATACCTGCTCGACAAGGAGGGAGAGAGAGAACAGGGAGCGCAGTTAGGGTAAACAATGAGAGCGCGCCGGTCCCACTGTTCAACACTAATCTCGTTACAATAATGTATTTTTGTAAATTTTATTTTAAAAAAAAGGAAAATTAAGATTATGTTAGGTGAACAGCTACAAAAACATTACTTATTATTAGAAAAATAAATGGGACAATGAACCACACAGACTTTTTCCCGCTTTTAAATTAAAATACACATTTATTATAAACTCTTATGATTTGTGAAACGAAATAATAGGTCTATATATGGTTGAAGGGAGACTACATCAAAGATAATAATTTAATAAATATACACTGTTACTACTTACGCTATGGCATTATGAACTAGGAAGATTGTTATAGAAAAATTGAGAAAAAAGAAACATCTTTGTCCTCCTAAGAGCAAATTCATTTTCAAAGAGCTGAATTAAAAAGTGTTTATATTTGCTTATAGCTCAGAAATTATTGGTTTTATAAAAATAAATTTCACAATTTTATTTTATTTAATAGTACTACAAGTTTACAATGATAAGTTATTTCGTATCTCAAATAGTTGCGGAAAAGTGATGAAAATTGGAAAATTTCCCATATGTAAAGTATCCTCAAAGTCATTTTCATGAGAAAATGAGAGCTGCAATCTTGTTTATAATAATAAATGGTGTCTAGATATGAAATTTAATCAACATTCTTAGGGCGAATTTCTAGAAAATCTAAGTTTTCATTTTTGCCCTGAAGTAAAATACCCTTAAATTTAGGTTTGGAAATCTAAATCCAAAACCCTCCCGGGAGGACCTTATGAAAACCCCAGGTACCAAGCTATAGCCAAATCCGTAAAATAGTTTCGGCTCTAGACCAAGGTACGTACATTCAGACAGACGGCATCGCGAAAACAACTGTTTGTTTTTTTTGTTTCAAGGGGTCATGAAACGTCAACATTTATCAAAATCTTGAGTTCGATCTTTTTGACGATCACAATGTTTTCCCTCCAAGGTGTCGAGAGAAACTAAGGATGTTTGTTTGATAACTTCTCAAATATTAAAATAATAATAATATATATTATGATTTTTACTTTTATTTTTAACTTTTATTTACCGTAAATAAAATATTTAACCTTTACTATGATAGGTTTAACCTCTTTAATTAACTATTATGTTTTTATGTTGCAAAGTTTTAAATTTAATATGCTGTGAATAAAAAGTATAAACTTTACTTTGTTTTATTGTTGTATTTAACCTCTTTAACTAACGATTATGATATTAACTTGCATTGTTTAATTTATATACTCGTTCTTTGAATAAAAATGTTAATTTTGATATATTTAATATTTTTAGCTAATTTTATATATGTTTTGCTTTGGCTAACGCAGATTTGTTTAACCCCTTTAATATGATTTAATGTATTGTTTAACTATCTACCCGCCTCGGTGGCGTAGTTATCTAACGCGCTAGTTTAGTGTTGACTTAGACTGCGGAAGATGGGGAGATTGAGCTTCGAATCTTGCTCGGATGAACTGGGGGAGCTTTTTTCCTAACTAGTTTTCCACTCTCCCTCCACGCAAATGCGGGTTCACTTCCTCTATATTCAACCTTCCCAATTCCTAGCCCTTTAGCGTAAGTAGTAGTTAAGCGTATAACCCGAACGGTTAGTGAGACGCGGTGTTAAGTATTATTATTTTTATTTAACTATGCTAGTAAAAAGTTTAAATGTTTGTTTTGAATAGACAGTCTTGAAAACTGTTCACGTTAATCATTTAAACTGACTAGTGACTTCCATCAACTGTTTTAATAACAAGACCATTTCTGTCAGGTGTGAACAGACCCCATGTTGTAGAAGCAAAGGAGAAAGGTGTAGGCAGGTTCAAACTTGTCTGAATTTTGAATAGGTTAAAACTTGTCTTAAGATGTGTAACAGGTAGGGGGGAAACGGTAAATGTTTTATCAAATCTAACTTTATTTAAAATACTAGCTTATTTACAACAAAAGTTAAACTTAAATAATAAGGGCTAGTTAAATGACTCCTGGATAAATATTAATCTGGCCGTTAAGTATTTTCACATGGTTGATAAGTTAAAAGTGCGTCTTATGACAACCAGATAACATTTATTTGCCCGATAAAATGTGATGGATAAATATGAATCTGGCCGTTAAGTATTTTCACCTGGTTGATAAGTTAAAATTGCGTCTTATGACCGCCAGATAACATTTATTTGCCAGATAAAATGTATTTATCCATCAGATTTTTATCGGGAGGTTTAAGTACCTGATAACTTTTATCTGAAAGTTAAAATTGGCGTTGCCATAGTGACGCGTAGTATTTCATTAACCATGAGGTTTAACCTATCAGAATATGTTTTTAGGTTAAAATCTTGGTTCGCGAGTTTAGTAAGCACAGGCCCAGGCTCTAGCCAGATATAAAGCTATACCCTAACACTTAATTCACGCTTTTGTAGAAACTGGCATGCTATTTGTAGTTATATAAGAACAAATTATATAAATGTGAGTACAATAAATGAAATTTTGTAAACTTTGTATATAACTATTGCCCATATTTTGGCAGACACCGAAATTAGTACTTGCAAGACAACCTAGCTTTTCGCCCACGTGACACCATATGTTTCCTCGCACTTGTTTAGCCACCATTATTTTACTTAATGTTGAACGTTGTTGCCACTCGCTATGTTGTAGTGGTAGCAGTAGGGTTTATACACATGCACGCACCAGTAAAAACAGTACCAACCTTCCGTTTTCTGCATAAAAATGTATTCATCCCACAGATAGCTATCCAGCAGATAAATTCAGTTCAAAATACGCGTAAAATATTAATGTGGCTGATAACCTTTATCTGGTCGCTAACTATAACCTCATCTTGTGAATGTGGGGAATGCCAAGCCGCCACCGTGGTTCGGATTCCACGTTAAACTGTAGGTCCTTCATTTCATCTCACAATCACTTCATCTCACAATCACCCTACCATTACACATTAGCGTAAGTGCGTATAACCCGAAAGGGTAGTAAGACGCGGTGCTAATAGTAATAATAATAAACTATAACCTCCCGATAGCAAAATTTATCCGGTGGTCATAAGACCAACCCTAAATCATATAAACTATTTTAAGATGAAAAGTAAGAAGCATTGAACTTTGTATCTGTTTTACCTATACAAATAAATTAGACTAAATAATATAAATTATTTTAAGATGGGAAGAAACTAACATTTTACTTGGTGGATGTTTGATATATACAAGTAAATGTAAATTACTTAAACATAATTATAATCCTAATGCTAAGCTGTATGATCATTTATTTTCTCTTGTTACTTTATAAATTGGTTTATTATTAATTTTATTTAATAATGTATCCAGTAGATAAACATGGACTTAATCTAAATTCAACCTTTCCAATTCCTAATCCATTAGCGTAATTAGTACTTAAGCGTATAAGCTGAACGGATAGTTAGACATGGTGCTAAATAATAATAATAACAAAGACAAAGACATTGGTGCACTGGATATCATCTCTGAAGAAACTGCATAGCTTATATTGGGAAACATATTTGTCATCCTCTTGTTTTCTTGTGGCTGATCTCTCCTTGAATGTAAGAAAAGTTTCGCAATGCTGGTTCGTCGATGTTGCTAGCAGTTCCTTTCTACACTAGCACACTACTTTCTGACATAGCTTAAATTGTGGGGACTCGGCAACAGATAACAGAGAGAGGACGAAGATAAAGTTAGAAGAGTTGATGTTCTCAACAATTATTTTCTTAGCTCTAGGAGTAGGCTTGTTCTCTTCAGCATCTAGGAATAATATCTTCTTGCCTTCAGGCGTAGGAGAGCGATTACTCCCTCCAACAACTCGGCGCTTTGACGTTTTCTTAACTTTTCGGATGGAAGGGTTGGTCAGGCCATGTTTAGCATTCACATTTACTTCATCTAGTCTGGCACAGAAACACGATAAATGTTCAAAACCAAATTGAGGTCTAAACGTATTGATTAAAGCGATGATGTGGAAGAGTGAGATAGTCACTGCACCTGTATCATTTTGAATAGCACTCTTATTCCAATCTTAAAGTTCCAACAAATCAAACTTAAAACACTTGAACCAGTCATAAAGAAATCTGACAGTTTCTTATGCACACGCGTAGAACGTACCGGATTTAATGAAGAACTTTCCTACATAGCGCTGGGTTTTAAGAGTTCTGAGTGAAGGGCAACCAATATCTTTGTGTTCGTAAAATATGTCATGGTGATTATTGGTAACTACACTTTGAAGCCAAGTTGTCTTCTCCACACCTTTAATGAGAATCTCAGGTCGTTCTGTATACAGTCGTTCTCGTTCAAGTTGATAATTAATTATAGGTACAAGTTAAGTGTATACCTATTCCATTTTAGTCTATGATGATGTGTAGTCGCCCAATCCACATTCTTCTTGGTCCATGATGAGAGACGTTAAACCCCGAATGCTGGTAGAAACTTGTAGTTAATTGAAACAGGTGTGTTATATTCACCAATTTGATGTATGATGGCAACCTCTTTGAAGATGAAGACCTCATCATTGCACGTCGATAAACCTATTTCACTGGATGGGGAACACATTTTTCAGACTATTTATGAATCTATCTTAATTATGTAACTGTTTGAAGGGTTGTAGTGGATGATGCGATCGTGTATGATCAGTCATAAAGCTTTTGCTGCAAGTATATTTTCTTATGTCTCGAACTTGATTCGACGTGTTATCATGCCCTCATTGAGAGTTGCATCGAACACGATTATGGGGGCAATACACTTGAAACCTTTTGGATCAAGTAATGGTAGAGGAGTGCTCGTTCTATAGTATGAGGTTTGAACATTAGTGTAGTCCTCATACATTGTGGAAAATGAATCTTTATCAAAAACTAGTTTCATATCGTCTTAAGGGTACATGACTGAATTCAAGTAGTGTTTTGCTGATCTTAAACAACAATGCTCGAAAAGATTCCCATCTGTAGATGTCGTAATGTTTCGACCAGTCTGTAACTCAACTATCACATAACGAGGTTTTTCCAGAAGAGTCAATGTTTGCACAGTCCACTCCTTCTGACCTCCAGCCAGCATTTACAACGTGTTACTCCTTTCCATAACATATAAATAGATAGTTCTTGAGCTTAGTTGAAATAACTACATATATAACCTGAACAATCACAACACCTTCAATTTCGTAGGAGATTCTTGGAAAGAAATTAAGTATTCCGCTATTGATGATTCTTAAAGTACTTCCGTCATCTCCTGTATTAATTAAAAGTCAACCCTTGATATGCAGGAGATAACGATAGGTAGCTCTTCTTGTTGAATAGATATTCTGAGCTCGTTCCCGTTTATTAGTGGTCCAGGGTTGTATGAAGAGTAAAGTATTGCGGATACTGAAGGATTATGAAAGTAACTTCTTCACGCAACCAGGACAGTCACTTTATTAAGTCTCTAGTTGAGGCAGTAAACGGCTGACTCAACTCATGCCATCTCGCACCACTAAAACGCACGCACCAGACTTAAGCCAGGACAGGACAGTGTGCACTTATATAAGGCTTGGTTACACTGGAAATAAATTCGCACGAGCTCGACCTCGCGCAAATACGCCGAAATACGTGCGAATTTGGCTTTGTTTACAGTGTAGCGTTTTAGCGCCAATGTTATTAGGGATAACCCTTTGTTCTAAGTAAATTGATCCCGCCTTAGAATTGTGTGTGTTAGAAATTAAGTTATGTTAATCCTAGTGATGGCGTCGATGACTGCACTCACATTGCAAAAAGAATATGAATATACTGTGTGCATTGGCATTATGGGTGGAAACACTGCCTGCTAACTCACTGCAGGTTCATTTGAACGATTAGCTTTTGGTCAGTCTTAACATGTTTCAAGAGTGTCAGCAAACACATTGAAAAAAATATAGATTCTGCATTTATTTCAGTAGGGCTCTGAGAGTGACTTTTGTTTACAGAAACGAAATTTTTCTTTTTATAGCTGTAGTAGCTTTTGTCGTATGCCAGGTTCACGCTTTTTCTGTGATACCACTTTTGAAGTTCTCTTATTGTTATTTACAACTGTTTCTACTAATATGTATTTAGAAGGAAAGTCTAATTCAGCCATAGGGCTTTGGTCCTCATTCAAATAGTTTTCAAAACTATCTTCCTCCTGAACACAAGAATGGTGTCCATCTGAAATGTCACTTTTAATTTGGTAAGATTTTTTCAGCATAGTGTGTTGGTATATTTCCTGATAAGTCTGTATACACTTCATCAGTCAAGGAGGTTAGGAAGTGAAAATATGGCCACAAAGAACAATTTTTCTGCCACTGGCAGCACCAGAACATTTTTTGCTTGAATTTTCAGCATTTCACGACTAGATGCATCTCTTAATCCTTTCCACTTTCCTTTTACAGCCTCGCCTAAAATAAAATTGGCTATGATAAATGCACAAATAATTATCTATATGATTGTGTTTGTGTGCATGTTTTTATTGAGGCGGGGGTGGGGGGGACGAAGTGGGGAAAAGGGGAAGATGTTAATATTTGGAATATGTGTGAGAATATATTAAAGTATAATAATTCTATATCTTGGTTGTATATACTTTTGTGTTGTTTTTTTTAGTAAAATTATATATCTATGTTAACATTATTTGGTGTTTTTCGCAGGTCAACTGGTCTTGATTTCCGGACACTAACTTTTTCATTTGGAATGTCACGTTGTACAATAAGAAAAATTATTAACAAAACATAATAAGCTAATATGGACCTCATTGAAATAGCACTAGGTGTGAGTCACCTCTTCTTGTAGTATCTCCATAAGGTTGGAAGGTCATCTCTCAATATTTTCTCTGTTTCCTCTATAGTCTTACCTTGGATTCCCGTAGCCATATCATCAGATTAGACAAATTTCCTGCTGATAGTTTCTAGGTCATCTGTGGTGTACAGGTTTAATAGAATCGGTGCAAGTACAGAGCCTTGAGGCAAGACATTCTTTAGTGTTCTTCAATTGGTAGCCTATAATCACTATAATTTTTATCAGCATTTACACTATCTGTCAAACGGGACTATTGCAGACATAATTTGAAAATGAATATATAAACAAATATTTTAACTGTTGGACAACTACATTTGTATGGCAATTATTCTACTGCTGTTGTTATGGGCAAAGTTAATTTAGTTGTAAGTCATGCATTGATATATTCCTGTGTTCCAAAATTTCAAATTTAATTTCTTAATAATATCACTATCAATATAAATTAATATAGTACATTGACAACTAATTCTAAATTCTAGGATCCAAGTCAAAATCTGCCATGTTCATCTCCTGGTGAAGACAGTAGTGACTCGAAGAGGCGACATGGGAGGCCTCTGACTGGAAAACATGTTCGTTCAGGGACGGGTGCTAGCCCTGCTACACTCCTCTCACTGCGACGGAAAATTCAAGCCCGACAACAGCAGCACAACTAAACGACAAATATCCATAAGTGGTTTTCTTCTTCTGACCCATTATTCTGAAATTACTACTGATGTGAGATCGTTGGTACCACAAAGTTATGCCAGTGAACATAGTGGGTTATTCTTGAAGTTTTTATTACAATCTAACCTTGGATAAATTGCATTAAAATAAAATTTCCAAAGTAATAGCACTTTATAACAATCATATACTTAGTATTTAATCATTTTAAATCAAAGTACATTTCATCTTGTTTATAATATTTCTGGAAATAGTTAACTACCTAATAGAAATTTAGGGAATAAATCTAACGCTTTATTATGTTTGTTAATATAAAGTACATTACTATTATTCCCATTTTTAGTCAGTAACCACTTTAACAACCTTTTTAAGTCAGTAAGATACAATAATTTAATTTAAAAAATTTATAATGCTGTTTGTAACTATAACTAAAACAATAAATTGATATTTTCATTTGAATCTATAAGTAAATAACAATAATTTTGTTTTTCAATTTATTCCAGGAATAAAATACTATTGTACTATGGTTGCCTCAAATAATATAATTGTTCATTAATTTGAAAGACTTTCTGAGTTTTAAAGGTAAGCCCATATTTGGTTTTTGATTCATAACTGTATTAAATAATTTACTATTTATTATGTCTAGTGGCCATGGCTTAACTTGAAAATGTATTCCATTGAGAGCTCATTATTTCCAATAACTCTTTGAAGAAATGTTTGTCAATTAATGTTGTATAAATGTTAAAATTGATTCAAACTGAACATTTCACTAAACAGTAAACTAAATGCTATATCATGATAAATATATATTTAAAAGTTGAAATTATACAATAAAATTGACATAGCATAATGTAGTTAGAAAATTGTACTGTGTTAATTAATGGATCACACTGTTATTTGTTGATTGTGTTGACTTTTTGTAAATATATCATAATATGTATACAAAAATATCTGCAACAAATATTTTAGTTTAGAAAATGGGCTACCAACATCAGACTCTTGATTGCCATTATAATATAAGTGATCTGTTTTTAGTGTTGAAACCAAGAGTTCCTGTTTTTTATAATTAAAAGCCTGAAATGAGCTTTGAAAGGAATTTTAGTCGCATTAAACTAAACTTGTTAACGTTTGGTCCTTCTTACAATTCAATAAATTCCTTAACTTCATTTTAACTTTCTTCTTAAACTATATTCGATAATCTTCCTTACCTTGCTTGAGTTTAACTCTCTACCTAGGTACTCTCTCATAACATAGTTAAGAAACTTTCTTACCTTTATTTAAACTTTCTATTTAATGTAATTTCACACAGCCAAAAAGCTTTCTTAGGTCCTGGTATCTTAAGTTAAACTTGCAGCTTCCTGTATCATCATTCATCACACAACCAAGAAGCTTCCTTTCCTTCAGTTAAACTTGCTACTTATTTTATCATCATACAGTCAAGAAGCTTTCTCACTAACAATTAAAATTTCTACTTACTGTACCATCAGACAGCAAGAAAACTTCAATTAAACTTGCTACTTACTGTGTCATCACACAGTCAAGAAGCTTTCTTACCGTAGCTTCAATTAAACTTGCTACTTACTGTGTCATCACACAGTCAAGAAGCTTTCTTACCGTAGCTTCAATTAAACTTGCTACTTACTGTATCATCACACAGCCAAGCAGTCAGGAAGATTTCTTACCTTCAATTTTACTTTTATATAAATGTGTTTCACTTTATTTTAACAACAATCTTATTTGCAAACTAGAGGAATTTTCTTTTGTAAATAATAATAATAATATTTAGCACCGCGTCTTACTACCCGTTCGGATTATACGCTTTAAATACTAATTACATTAATGGATTTAGGAATTGGGAAAGTTGAATTAGAGGAAGTGAACCCGCATTTGCGTGGAGGGAGAGTGGAAAACCATCTAGGAAAAACCACCCCCAGTTCACTCGACCGAGATTCGAACCTCGATCTCCCCGTCCTCGGCAGTCGAGCTCAACACGACAAGCGCGTTAGCCAACTACGCCACTCTTTTGTAAAAACCTTCAAATATTTATTTTTTATATGAGATGGATAGTTTTTTATTAATTTATATTGAAGTTTAAAATATATTCCCTTTGTATGGGTTACCAAATATGTGACAATATATCACAATAATTACATGTAAGGAAATACATTTAATTACCAATACTATTACCAAAATAATCACACATAGCTTTGGATTTAGAAAAATCAGAATAAAATTATTTTCCATTTTAGACATAAGATTTTCGATTTAATTATCTCTTTTATGAACCTTTTACTAGTTATTTTATTCAATGAGAAATTAACTTGAAAGCAAGGCTGTATAAAGCTAATTTTTCTAGAGGAGGTTCATTAGAAAATTGTATTGTAAACTTAGCCCCTAAAAGATTGTATATGTATATATGAACCCCCCCAAGAGGATCCATTAAATTCCGGTGGGGTGAGGGGTCTGGACGACCCTGACCCCCCCGCTTTCTATGTATGCGCCCCTACTTAAAAGTCATAATTTTTAATTTGAATATAAATTTAAACATTGTGGCTCTTGAGGATTATTTATTATTTAATAATCTTTTAAATCAAAGGTTATCAATTCAAAATATGTCTGCACTATATATGTTTTGTCAAAATAAAATAAAATCTACTCCTTTGATGTAGACTTGCAAAAAGAAGTTAAAGACTTTCAAATTAATGAACTAAAACATGCTCTAGTCACAGATTACAATGTTTTAAAGTACCTATTTTCCTAATTTTATTTTATCTCCAAGTTAAGCTTTTATAATTTATTGTACACTGTGGAAAAGTATTATTTTACTGTTATAGCAATAACAATTAGAAAGTTTACACTATTTATTAAGGTGTAAAATATAAATTTTAAACAGGAGTTTCAACTATGGATTAAGCATGTCCTTAGAATTATATGCTGTTTATGAGAGTATCAGAACTACATTAATTAAGATGTAATCAATAAAAATATCATAGAGAATTTTGGGAGTAAAAACATTCTAGGATTTATTGCTAGAAAATGACAATAACTTTTTAGGTTTTAAGTTTGTATATAATGGTAATTTAATTAGATATAACATACCAAGGGTGTAAAAAGCTATTTTTTTAGGGGCTTCCACTATAATATTCTACTTTAAGCCTAGGTCACCTATCTTTAGACAATAAAAGTTTATACTTAACTACCCCCCATTTTGGGGGGTACATACAATTCCAGGGGAGCCCTTGCAACATACAAAAAATGAAATTAGTCAATCAAAGCCTTTCTAAGGGTATTTTTGCAATTAAGGCGGGATGGGGGGAGTGGGAGGGAACGAGAAAAGGCCAGTGTTTTTGCAGTTCTTGTGGTAAAAAAAATTTTTGGGCAAAATAAATAAAATATTGCTCCAGTACAAACATAGTGTTTAATTTTCATCACATGTTGATATCAAAAGTTCCTGAACATCCATCATGAGCATGGTGGCATTATCTAACAAACTTTTTATATGAAGAGAAAAAGTTGTCATTAAATTCCAGAACACCTTTGATGGATACCCATTCTAGAAATTTTGAGGTCACCATATGAAGAAAATTAAATTATATGTTTGTACTGGAGCAATTTTTTATTTATTTTGACCAAAAAAAAATATTTTGCCATAATAATTGCAAAAGCACTGGCTTTTTTTTTCTCATGTCCACTTCTATCCCATCTTAAGACATGCACTAACATATTTAATTATTGAAATGGTACTGGTAGGTTAGACGATCAAATGCGCTAACTGTGTAAAATGTGATTTCTTTTTAAGATTTATAGAGAATAAATTACATACTATTTAGATGCATACTCCTGAAAAAGAAAAGTATATTAACTGTGGCTAATGTCATAATATTTTTTAAGCAGTTTGAGGGAAATACTGTTTATGTAGAAATACCATCCTCTTGAAAAGTGTACATCACAATTAATGAATGTGTACTGTTAGAATAATTAGCTAGGCAGTAGCTATGAAAATAAAATAAAAACTGTCTTTTTTCAAAGACATTGTAATCAAAATTACTTTGTTAATTCAAAATAGAATATGAGTAAATAATTTTGACAATATTTACTGTTATAAGTTGTTTATTAATGCTATGCTACATGTTTAATAAATAAAAGTGTTTTTTTGACAAATATTTATTTGTAATTAATTTACATAATAGTATTACAACCATTTGTAAGGAATAAAGAAATGTTGTTGCAATAGACCTACTTATCTTTATATAGTAGGTAAGTATTAATAAATGGAGGTGATGTAGCTAGGATACATAAAGGAGAGGGATAGGGGGTAGTTTCAAGTGGAAAACACATTTGCTTTTGAAAATAATTTTGTTCAAAATGAGACTTTTAAAAAAAATATTCGGTTGATATTGTTCATGCTAAATATCAAGCTATTATTTTTACCAAAATACTATATTATTATTAATGTTATTAAAAGGGGTGTAGTGAAGCTGAAATGGATCGACGATCTGGCACTGGTTTTAAGGGTATAGCAGCGCTTGGACTGATTATCACCATAAAATATAATTTCCTTTGTAAACTATACTTGTTTTTATTCAAATATGGATGCATGGAACTTGTCTTTTCAATTTCAATTCATAGTAATTGAAAGTTTATTAAATTAATGATAGTTACAACAAATGAGTGTGGGGAGAATTTAATTTTGGGGGTTTTCAAAATCGTAAATTTATGACATGATGTTCAGGCTTACCATTAAACAATAAGAAATAGCATTGTTATTTTATACACTATTGGTGGAAATTTACTTGTGCAAGAGAGGAGGGTGGGGGGGACAAATTAACAAAAAAATTTTTAGAAACTTTCTACCCTCCTCTCCCTCAGCTAATGTTAAAAATTGGATGTTCCTAGAATCTATTTGTAGTGAAGCTTGTTTGAAAGTTTTTGAAAATTTGAAAATTATATTCTTTTAAAAGCTATTAATAAAAGTGCTCCCCACAACATTTTTGGAAATTTGAGTACTTCTCGAGGCTATTTTAAGTAGTCTTACTTCAAAAATGTTTTAAAAATTAAATGCCTCTAAATGCTATATCAAGAAGTGCTCACCAGAATTGTTTTATTGATTAGAATCCCTGGAATCTATTTGAAGTGGTCCTCACCTGGATTATTTTTTGAAATTTGGATGCCCTTAGATGCTATTAAGAGTTTTACTCAGTTTATTTTTTTCATCCAAAATTAGATGCATCTAGAAGCAATTTAAATTGTCTTTCAACGACAATTTTTTTTAATTGAGTGCCCTTAGAAGCTATTTGGAATGGTCCTCGCATAGATTTTTTTTTAAATTAGATGGCTTTAATAGATATTTAAAGTGGTCCTACCTCAAAACTTTAACACTTTGTTGAAATTTAATGCTTTTAGTAGCTAATTGGAGTGGTCCGCACTTGAATACATAATAAAATACTATATGCATATCGAAACTACTGTATTTGCCATACAGGAGTTTTTTTTTAATCGGATCCCTTTGGAAGCGATTTACAGAGATATTCACGTGGAAAGTTTTTGAAAATTAAATTATTCTTGAACCTTTTTGGAGTGGTACTTCCTTAGCAAATTTATGAAAGCCTCTATAAGTTATTATAAGTTTGATACAAGGCCATCAATAAGCTTCATATTAAAAACTTTTGGAAATTTTGGAGAGCGAGGGGGGATTGAACCATATAGCCCCACCACCAACCTTGTCTACTCCATGATCCCTTTAAACCATGATGAAAGACAGATGTGCAAGCAAAGCAAGATAACCTGAACCTTCTCCCCCTCTACCCCCTCCCCTTACCACCAAATCTTCTAATAAAAATCTCTGGCACTTACATTTGGGACTACATCCCTAGTTACTAAACCAATATTATTTTTGTTGTATTCCACACCTCTATATCTGGGTTAACAAACGTGATATAGAACGAACCCATAAAATACAGGACAGGTGACTGCCCATTTTTAGAGTGCATAGCCTATACTTACTATCCGGTGAATATGCATACTAGGTGATGGCGGTTTTATTCTTTACAACATCCCATTCTACTCTTGTTGTCTATTTCATATCACTGTGCCTCAAATTACACATAAAGTGCTCGACATGTTGAACCATAGACATTCTGGGAAAAACACAATTACCTACCATAAATAACTATGTTATGTTTTTTTTATTTTATTTGATAGTAGAGCAAAAAATAAAATAAAAACCCTAACCCAAATATGTTTAAAAAGGTTTTAGCATATTAGGGGTGGATAGAGGGTGTTAATTCCCCTCTTCCCCCATCAACGTTCCTGTAACTATACCACAACTGAATATATTTGTGGATGTTAACAGGCAAGATTTTGTACACATTCGATAAATTATCAAACATAGAGAGAGACAATTAATTAACTATGAGTCTACCTTTGCGAATGGCGACTGAGAATACCTGTAATGATGAGATGATAACTGGGGCGCCCCACCCCAATCTTGTTTCTTGAGCACTTATTAATTATTTTACACGAGAGAGTTTCATAGCTGTGTACCCCGAGACTAAAAAACCGCTTTAACAGTTTTTCCCGTTATGCTAAGAAAAAGCGCGGGATTAGCGAGTCCAGAGCCTTTAGGGGAGAAGGGTCATTGTGGTGCTGACACCTAGTGCTAGTGAATATAATTAATTACACACATAATAGAGAACAACTGGCTCAGTAGCTATATTCATATTAAACATATCACCCCCCTTGAACTGCTATTTTAATGAATGAGTGAAACTAAAAATACAACAACCATCACGAAAGAAACAAAAATACAAGATAAACCAATTAAAGAGTCAAAAAAAAGTCAAAAACAAAGAGATAACTTAAAAGGAACGAGTTAATAACAATATACAGCCCTAGTAGAGTGGGAGAGTAAACAATTTCATGACAGGCATTGAAGGTATTTCCTTTTGGGTGCGCAGATGTACAACTCGTATAATGCCATTTTTTCCAGGCGAGGTCGAAGTGACGCGTTCAAGACGCCAAGATAGAGGTGGTGTGTTGAGTTCATGAATGAGAACAAGATCTCCTGCTTGTAGGTTAGCTTTCTGCGTTGTCAATTTTGAGCGTTGCTGAAGGGTGTGTAAATACTCCTTATGCCATCTGTTCCAGGAGTGTATAGAGAGTGATTTGACTAAATTCTATCTTTTCAATCGTTTTCATGGTATGTCAGAGACATTGGTTTCAGGTACAGCAACAAGAGGAGAGCCAATCAAGAAGTGTCCCGGAGTTAGAGCATCTAGTTCACATGGGTCAGTGGATAGAGGGACTAGCGGTCTATAGTTCAACATAGCTTCCACTTTAGTCGTCAACGTTATGAACTCTTCTAAGGTCAATATCTGATCTCCAATTACTCTTGAGAGGTGGTATTTTGCGCTTTTGATTGCAGATTTCCAAAGTCCTCCCTGATGTGGTGTGTCTGGAGGCTGGAAGTTAAACTTGATGGAATGTTGTGAAGCAAACTATTTAAGTTGTTGTTGAGTGCGGTCTTGAGCTAAATAATTGTTAGTGGTTTTCTTCAACTGATGAGAAGCACCTATGAAGTTTGTCCCACAATCCGAATATAAGTCTGAGCAGAACCATCTTCTTGAGACAAACCGGGTGAGGGCAGCGATGAATGCATCCGAGGTAAGGTCTGTGATGACTTCGAGGTGAGCTTCTTTAGTTGAAAAGCAGAGAAACAACCAGAGATATACTTTAATAGGCTGGAGGTGTTTGAGAGTGTGTAACTTTACTGAGAATGGACCTCCATAATCCAGATCAGATTTGAGAAATGGACGTGAGGGAGTCCCTCGAGGTTCAGGTAGATCACCCATGATTAAGGTTATAAGCTTTGGTTTGTGGCGAAAGCAATGAATACATTCGAAAATTCAAAGTCTATTTGTGCTGCGAACAGAGAGGATCCAGAATTGTTGGGACAAAATAGACTGCAAAAATTGAGGTACAGCATGTAGATGTTTGAGGTGATGGTGATCAATGATCAGGTTAACAATATGATGTAATTTTGGTAACATGATAGGGTGTTTAGCTTTGTGAGCCATATTTGAGCGACTGATTCATCCACCTACCTTCAATATTCCCTGTTTGCCCAGAAACGGGGATAAGCATTGAAGTTTTGTGCTGCATGGTTTCTTAGCCTTGATGAGTTTTATGTCGGCGGTGAAGGTTGCAGCTTAGACAACTCGACAGATGCGTTGAATGGCTTCATTGAGCACTTGAAGGTTGAGGGTTCCTGTTTGGCGATATTTTGATCTGAAGTGTTAAAGGAAGTGAAGAACAAAAGCCATTGTGTTGACAAGTTTTGTCCACGACGAGTATTTGAGCAGTAATGTTTAAATCGAATCAGTAGAAGTATTAACAATGATAACATTTAATGGTGAGGGTTTGACGTCGGGCAATGCCACTTTGGCCACATGAGTGAATCGAGAAAGAGGCCACTCACTGTTCAGGTGGAAGAGAGAGCCACGGAGTAGCAGACCACAACCACAGGGGATGATCGTGGAGATCTGAAGGGGATAAACCTAGAAAGGCACAGTCCGCAGGGTTGTGGAGTAAAGCAATATGCATCCAAGTGTGAGGAGTAGCCATTCTTAGATTTGTGTGATAAGATTGGCTACATACACTTTGAGCCAATATGGTGGTTTATGAATCCACGAGAGAACAAGCGTGAAATCCGACCAAGCAGTATTAGAGTCCATTTTTCAATGTGGTTATAACAGGTCAGTGCAATAGTACATAAGTTTAGCAAGTAAGTGAGCGGCGCAGAGTTCCAAGCGAGGTATGGAGATTCTTTTGAGGGGAGATACACGTGATTTGGCGATGATAAGACTAACTGTCACTTTGTTGTCGGGGTAAGACATCTGAGGTAGAGGCAACATCCATACCCTGCATCACTGGCATCACAGAATTCATGGAGTTGAATGTTGGTAGCAGATATCATGGTATGCTAATGGCTTCTAAAACGAGAATATTTTTCAAAAATCTTTCCCAGTTTTTAGCTATGTCCCCAGGCAATGGTACATCCCACTGTAGGCCTGATGTCCATAACATCTGGATGAAAAACTTCGCCCAGAACATGACAGAAGTTAACCAACCACAAGAATCATAGATTTGAACCACAATTGAGAGAACGATACGCTTTGTAGGCTTGTGGGCGTCTCCTGTCACTCGCATGCTATAGGAGAAATTGTCAGAGTCAGGTGTCCACTGGAGCCGGAGAATGCTGAACCAAAAACATTTGTTTTAATAAAGTATAGATGTGTGGTTTAAGCAATAGAGATATTAAAATAATATTTATGAATGAATCAAAACATTTTTAGATCAACTAGTCAAGCTAAATTCGAATCTTGTGTGACTTAGACCAAAAAAAGGCAATGTTAGTGAAACAATACCGGTACTAATTACTTAGTTTTATTAAAATTGTGTACCTTTTCAAATGGAATACTAATTTGTTTTTCCTTTAAACCAATGTAATATATCTTAGTTTGACAACTAAATAACATATAAATGTTGATGACATTTAATTAGAATTTCAATTTTGGCTAAACCCCTAAAATACATATTTTCTTAATTTAAAAGCTTTGATTTATAAAAATGTTTTTAACTTTGGTTATATTATTAAAACCCTTTATTTTGTGACAGCATAAATTAATTTTTAAATAGTAAACAATAAAAAGTTGGTAGCATACAATTATTGTAAAGTATGTAGTCATTCATCTAGGTATACTTTTATTTCTTTTGTGGCTATAGAAACTACATTCTCTGTTAGGTATACTTTTAATTTAAAATAATAAGCTCAAAATCAAAAGTTAGAGTACTCTTTTTTTATACATCTTTACTGACCTCTTTGGGGGAGATATTGTAGATATTGAAACTTAATTACAATTTAATGTATTACTTTAAATAAATAAACATTTGGATGAGTAACTTGAAGTGTCAAGAAAACATGTTAATCTTTTGTTTTAGTTGAGTATTTAAATTAATAACAGCAAATGTGTTTACCAATTTAACCTTTGCTCACAGATTTTGGTATTTAAAATTAAATTTACCAAGAAATTATATTTAGATATGCAGTATGGTATGTACTACACAACACATACCTTGTTGTAGCTTTATTTAATACACTCTTGAGAATCATCCCCCGGCAAGTTTAACTTTTACAGCCATTGTTGTGAAACATGACAAGTCAAATTTAAATGGCCTCCATATAGCTGTTGAATGCAATGTTACAGAAAACTTTGTAATAGTATTTTTTTTTTAGATATCCAACCAGCTATGCCCTTAACGCAGATCATGGCCCAGAAAAAATATTTTTTAATATCGATTATGAGTGTTAAGACAGATTTTAAATATGACACCACTTTTGTAAAAAAGTTTTTAAATTAATAAATACCCTTATTTTTTAATAATACAATAGTGAATATTGTCAATAAACTTATTTTAAACTTACTATATCAAAGTACAACCCACTCTTCTAGAACCACCAAACTTTTATCTATGGATTGTATATTTTCTATAATAGTTTAGTTGTATACATTCATAAATACTTTTAACGTTATTAAATACTAAATTATAATTTTGTTTGTGTCCATTTGTATTGAAATTCTATCTATAAAAGTGTATGATTTTAAATATATTTAATTTAATTTCACTTACAAAGGTTTTTGCTATGGAAAATATTTGTTATATCAAAACTTTGGAAAGGCTTTTGACATTTCAAAACCTAATGTGCTATGTTATTAAACTTTCACGGTTATATATATGCTTGTACAAAAAAATAAACAGTATAATACAACACAAAAAAATACAAATTACTCAAAAGTAAAATGCTAAGAATAGGGAACTGTTTTTTGTGACCACATTCATTTAGTTGGTGCTCATTACTTTGATATTAAACGTGACTCTATCAATGCTTAACATAATGTTCGAAAAAAAGTCTTTCAGCAGGTATTGTGCCAGACGGATCAAATTCCTTTAACTGAGCAATTGCATAGACTTTATTTATTGAGGCCATTGTGAAACATCGGAAGAACATTAATTCGACACTCAACAATGAATTAAACTAAACTAAAAGTAAATTCATTTTTCAACTTGATGTTGAGCATAGAAAATAGAAAAACTGTTGAGTGTTGTAAACAATAAGCTTGCGAAGAAACACTGAAAGTAAAAGAGGGGTAAAGGGTTAATAGTACTGACCAAAGAATAATATTTTATTATAATAAAGATATCCCACTTCCATTCAATGAAAGATAGTCCACTCCTATGAAATAAATACCTTTGGTGGTTGATAGACTATTTCTGGTAATCTGATATTTTCTTTGCTCACAATGTTTAACTTGTTTTACTCTCCCCCCGCCCCCCCATTTATTTTCTTTGCAGATCTGCATATATCTCAGTCCATTCCCAAACTACGGTATGGGGCTCGATTCCCCCTCCCTTTACGTGGGTAATCTACCTGAACTAATGGTTAGCATGATGGTGATTAAAATTTAACTTTATTCAATAAAACATATTTCCTATACTTTAGTATTCGTGGCAGTTCAGGTCATGGTAACATGAAAAAAACCTAAAAGTCTTAATCACTTTTGTTTGTACTATCTCTATGCAATTGAATTTCATTATTTTTATATTCAAATGGTAATCACAAGAGGTTGTCAAATAGTACTTTATTTGTTCTCAAAATTGAAACCATTGAATTAAGATTATTGCTGATAAAGTAGTATGGATAGTTGTTGTGAATGATGAGAATATTTCATTAGAAACTATACTTCTAACATAAATAGATCAATTAACACACCTAAAAATACTTAAATAGAATATAGGAGCGTTAAAAAAAACTAGATTAATGAAGATGTTTAGGAGACCCATTGCTACAAGGATTAAAAATGTTTAAAGGATTCTGGCTGGGAAAAAATACGTTGATATTTTAATTAAATAGGCCTTCATACAAACAGTAATATTAACTTATTAGTTATGAAAAAAGTTTATCTTTTCTGTTGAAGTTATATGATGCCAACAAGGGCTAATGAAGTTCTCCACCTAGTTCTTCAATGGAATGAACTAAATCAAATGCATATAAAATGTTAACTAATGCATTTGAATAATTAACAACGGTATTTTACTAGAGTGTCATTTTGTACCCCACATTCCTTGAGTTATGATTATTTGGGTAGCAACTTAACTGTCGCAATGGCCCATTAATGTTCTAAAAGGATTTTAAAGTGTTTAATTCACAAATATGATACTATTATCATTATTGTATTGTAGCATGTATTATAAGGTTGCAAATTCTAAAGATGAAAAGTAAAAATGATTTGGAACATGTCTAAGAATTATTAGAATATTAAAAGCAAGTGGATAATTACTTTTTGGACAAATTTGAATAAGATATGAGCAATTTATGTTTTTGGCGAGCTTGATAATGCTCATTACATAAGAGATACATAACTGGGCATCTTATAACTCATGCATATGCACAACAAAATAGTCAATTTTGACTTGCAAAAGCACCAATTAGAAGCCAAACAAAAAAGTTTACATTTTTTATCCCCAGAAACATGACATCTGAAACTAAGGCATGAAATCAATATCTTTGATTTTAAAATTACATTAACAAATGAACAGTTTTGGGAGTCTAGAACCCCTGAAGATAATGAAGTTACAATACAATACAATACAATTCGCCACTATAACAATCTGACCACATCCCCCTTGAATGACCCAACATGCCACTGCATTGATAAACAAAAAAAAAAGAATATTAAGCTTCCATGCAAGTCAACCATAATTAAAGATTTATAGTAAGCCACAAAATAAAATAAACTGTAAAGAAAACCTTCATTACTTATTTAAATATGGCTAAAGGGTTAACAAGAAATTTCATAATTATTATCATCCAGAAATCTAACAGTCAAGTAACAGTATGCATTTTTAAATAACTAGGCCTACATGACGTTTTAATTCAAATATAACTTAGAATGAGAAAAATGTAAGTAAATAATTAGAACCGCAACCAAAATTTTGACAATATGGCCAACTGTGGCTTACAGGAGATAACTTTTTGGTAATCCATGAGTCTCTTAACGCTTTTTAAAATATGTTTTACCCTCATCCCTCCCAAGTAACACCAAGTAGACATTTAGCCTGACCCCTTTCCAACCCACCTCCAGCCTTTGTTACAAAATATCTCACATAAAAAGTTGATGTCAATATTTCATAGGGAAGCTTTTGTGACACTAAAAAAGATACTGAGATTTAATACTAATCAGAGTCTATTTTAAATCCTGAATATAAATTATTTCAAAAATGTTAAAGAAACACTTTATTTTTATTTGTGGACAGTAGGTAATAAGTATTATGGCTTACTTCTTTATAATGGAAGTAAAAGTGCTCTGTTACGCAACACTGTTAGGTACATACCTTCCCCTCATGTAATACCACGCAGACCTTAGACCCCCCTTTCACCCTTTCAACAGCATTATGCGGTTTATTGGTGACCCACCCTCTATCAAGCCTTAACTTGATTGTCACTAGAAGATGTAATAGTCAACCCTCATAGTCAAAGTCGCGTTAAGGCAATTGCTTTAATGCTTCTAAAAAACAAACATGTACTGACACTATAGGTCACACCATGATTTTAACTGGGCATTAAAGTGCACGAATAGTTTGAGGGGTGAACAGGTTAAGAAATCTGGATGGATTTTGGGAAAGTATTAGGTTTCTAGAGATAGATGCTACTATCACACCACTCTATGGGGGGGCTAGGAACCTCCCGCGACCACTGAAATACATATATCTCTTCCTCGAGCGGGGCTTTTGGTCGTCTGGAGGATCCCCTCAACTGTCAAAGCAACTAATACATGGTAGTGACAGATTAGAAATTTGATTAATTTTGGAGTGAGGGATCAGGAATAGAAGTGACATAGCATCCCATGACTCGATAATGTTGCATAGAAGGGTGGAAAACCTTCTTCTAGTGGACGGAGCTCAGCGCGCATGCCTAGATGTCACTCGGTCAACAGGTACCTATTCTCAAATGGCTTCTTTAGAATATTGTAGAAAGTCCTAGAAACATATTGTGTACTAGGGTGGAGTGAAAAAGCTTGCCAAAAAGAAGCTTAGTTCAATTTATTAGGCTATAAGCGGAAAAGCTGCAACCTATAAGTGTAATCATCTGTGTGAAATTTGAACTTCATACAACATAATCTTTGGCTGTCAATTTGCCACAGAAATCTCTATAGCATTTTAAGAGTGATGAATTTTTCATTTTCTGTGTGAAAACAACCCAGAACTCACCACGTGGAGGTGGCTGCATATTGAGTTCCACCACTTAATTGCCTCACAGAACTTTTAGATATTGACTTTTAGTTTAAAATTTGGATAATTCAATTCTAGATGCTATTCTTGATCTTATGAATCCTTCTCGTGCTTCGTTGTCACACACCGCAGCTGATGCTTCAGTAACTAATTTGGCGCTGCGCTCTACTGCTTGTGAATGGCACGGAAATCTTAAAATATCAATTTCATTAGGAACGTCCAAAATCATCGTCTCAAGTTCATTATCAGAAATGGATACTGTAAGTGGTAGTTCAGTAAGTTTAACTGAAAAACACTTTAAGATACGGTACAAAATTGAAATTTGATAGTTTTGCGGAGGAATCAATTTACATAATCAAATAAGTGTTAAATATTTGATATTACTAAGTGAGGGCTGGTAAAATGGTGGCTTAGAGATTTCATAATTTAAAAGAACAAACCACTTCTTAGAGTAGTAGAAGAATGGTCCACCCTAAACAGCCATAAAGGCCTCAACACATTTAAATTTCAAAATGAAGGACCACAAAATGGAGAGGAAAGGAGATCAAAAAATTCCAAAACTAACAGACCTAAGAAAACACTTTTGCCTGGAGTAGAAAATTGAAATTTTTAGTTAATTTAGAGGGACAACCATATATAATTAAAAGACTACACAAACTAAAAATTTTAAATGGTGGCTTGGAAAATTGTTTGGGCTGGATATATCCCAAATCAGTATTAACAACCACGTATCTTTGTAACAAAAAACAATTAAGTTAGAACCATTCCAGAATTCCAAAAACGATAAAATTTGGAATTTCAAAATAGGAGTCCGAGAAACTGTCGGTTGAAGGTGACTTCGATTTCCTAAACCATTAGAAACGAACCTTCTTTATAATGTGAAAACAAATCGTATAGGCAGATTACAAACTTTAAGATAAGCAAACACAAAAATCATAGATTATCTTATAAAGCTTTGTGATTGCAGGGATACAATTCAAAGGATGAGCTCTCTAAGATCAACATAGCAATTAAAATAAACAACCTCTGGGGTCAGCTTAGTGACATGGTTTGGGAAGCTATGATTCTCATTTATTTTGTATGTTTCTGTAACACTGTATATTATTTTATTTACTGTGTTAGTGAAATATAATGCTCGTTTTGCCAACATTATTTTGTACCAATGTATATTTCTTCGTTTCACTTATCTTATCAGCCTAAGCAAAAAATACATTGTTAATATTCGTTTATGCATTTAGTTTGTGGGCTAGGTAATATTGTATTTAAAATATTTAATATATTTTAATTTATTGAAAGCTGTAATTGGTCTGGAATTGCCAGAACCAGCTCAGGTTTGTCCAGGGAGGAACTATACCAAAGTTGTAATCTAGATTTAGAACGCCATAATTTGATAGGCCTATAGTTTTAATGCAGCTTTCCTGTGCGAATAACGGGTCAAACTGCTAGTGATTTTTTTTAAGAGAGAAAGTCTGTGAAGTACATCGTACCATTTTGTTTTAATCCTAGTGTATAAAACTTTATTCTTACTAAACTTTGCAGTGATGATAATATATTACACTTTTTTTTGTTTGGTTCTCGGGTCCTTGAAAATACTTTAAAGCGATTCTCAGTAAATTTAAAGTTGCTCAAAGCCTTTATGTATACCCCAAATTTATCTTTGCGCATAACCTGAACAGGTAATAAGACGAAGGAATAGAATAAATAATAAAAACTAATTTATCTTTATTCATTACTTGATTTTGAATAGCTGAAGTCCAAACGAATCAATACGATAAATTTAGTTTTACATAAATTTTAAATTAATAACCAATTACATAAGCACGTTTTAATAACCAAACTTTTTTACTATAAGCCTATTATTGATAGGTATGAATACAATTTTTGTGAAATTTAGGTTGACGTTCAGTGTGTTATTAATTATAATCGTATTTCACAAAATAGCTCATTCATCTAGCACTATGAAATTAGTTTGAATCGTTTTGAACGTATTGCCTAGATATCTTATCTATTTCTTATATCATACTTGCGGTAGGTTGAAGAATTCATATCCACAGATTGCCTGGAAAAAAGTTTTAAAAAGCATTAAGAAAAGTAACAATTATTTGAATGGTTCTGTAAATGGTTTATTATTTATTTTGATTAAATATGTGGATTATGTTATTAAGTATAAGTTATAAGAGCTTTATATTTTGATTTTTTAAAAGCATCGCGTTTTAATAACCATTCAGGTTATACTCCTATACACTAATTACGCTAATGTGCTAGGAATGAGAAAGATTTAATTTAGAGGAAGTGTGGAGTAAGAGTGAAAAACCATTGAGTAAAAATCAGTAGTCCCACCTGGGATTAGAACGCCAATCTCCACGTCATCGGCAGTCCAGTGTATTGCCAGTCTCTCCCCTTAGACCAGTGGTATATTTAACCTTTATTGTTCGCTTGTCCCCAGATATTATTTTTCTTTAACTTTGTACTCCCACAGTTGTTGGTGCAAAATACAAGTTATACTAATTATATAATCTACATCCAGAATAACGTATCACACAGGGTGTGAATGAATACATGTTACAAACTTCTAGGGCATGTAGGGGGTCCAAAGTACACCAACTTTTAATAAGGAGCTTGTGTCCGGAAACGCACCGTTTGCACGTTGAAGACTAGAACTGTTAGTATGTTCAGTAATAAGAATAATTATAATAATACTTCATTGGCTTATATTATTTAAAAAAATGTTTAGCAGTGCCAAAGCAGATGGTTACAATAATAATTACTCAAAATGACGTCCACCAATTGCGATGCAAGCATTGAACCTAAGAAGCATGTTCTGGTACACTCTTTCAATAATGTCAGGCATAATTTGGATTTCTTGACCTGCGGCGAGAATTCATGCTAGCAGATATTCCTCAGTTTCGACAGGCTTTTCATCTGGCCCCACAGAAAGAGTCTCGCCGAGTTAGTTGTCAGGGGAGCATGGAGGCCATTCTACTGGTCCCCCTTGACCAAACCATCTGTCCCCAAATATCTGGCTGATGTAGTCTCGAACGGCGAGTGAACAATGTGGTGGCGCACTATCTTGTTGCAGCCACATCTGTTGATGAATTCGTAACAGTAAGTCTTCCAACAATACCGGCAATACTTCCTGTAGGAATATCGAACAAACGGGGCCAGTGAGATGGGGGGTGGAAGAAGGTACGGACCAATTAAACTACCATCGATAATAACAGCCCACGCGTTGATGCTGAACTTCTGTTGGAATCTAGTGGAGCGAGTGAAGTGAGAGTTTTCTTCGTCCGAAACATGGCTGTTACTGGAGTTGAAAAGGCCTTTCCTGCTGAAGGAAGTTTCACCAGTAAACAAAGCAAAACAAAACAAAATAAGGAAAACCACCTTGCAACATGCAGCGTTGCACAAACCAGCGAGAAAAGTAAATTTGTCGTGAAAAATCGTTTGAAATCATTGCTTAATCACTCTGCGGATGGTAGAGGTGGAGTTGTTGTTCATACAGAACCTGCCAGACGCTCATATGATTAACACCCATGTCACATCTAATGGTTTGGCTGCTAATGGTTGGGTTATGTTCAACACTGTGAAGCATTTCTTCTTAAAATTCTGCAGTACNAATACATGTTCAACACTGTGAAGCATTTCTTCTTAAAATTCTGCAGTACACTCCTCCGAGACCCGCAGTCCACCCCGTTGACTCTGAAAATTCCTGTTTCCCGCAATCGTTGAAAAATTCTGGCAAACACTGTATAAGGAGTTGAACGATTTGGAAAACGGTCTGCATAAAGCCGGTGAACAGCCCTCGCCCTACATTAACGCCATGTTATCGTAATCGATAGGACAGGAGTTCTTTATTAAAAGTTAGTCTACTTTAGACCCCCTACATACCGTACCCTAGAAGATTGTAACATGTATTCATCTACAACCCGCATAATACGTTTAAAATTATATATATATATATATATATATATATATATATATATATATACAAGACTATGGCTGCGGGAGGTGCTGCCCTTTCAGTGCAGAAAAAGATAGGACTATTCACAGCCTCCAACCCCACAATTTTGCTATATACCATGGTAACGACTTATTTTTTATCAACGTAGATTTGAGTTAACCTTATAATAAACAAATCATGTAAATAATTCAATATTATTGTGTACATCTTTATTTATTATTATAAATATTATAATTTTAAACAGAAACATTCAAATATTTAGATTCAATTTATTTTTCATTTATTATTTGTATTTCCTATCTGAAGTGAGCATGTATAAATCAGTATAAAACTCTTAAACTTATTTATATTTTCTTACCCGTCTAAGTTATCCACATATTTACGCTAATAGGATATGCATGAGAAACTTATAATTTAAAGGAAATTGCATTCACATTGCGTGGAGGGAGAGTTGAAAACTATTTAGGAAAAAACACCCTGAATACACCCAGCCAGGGTTTGAACCAAACCAGAATAGGTTGATGTCTTAAGCTGCATGCCCATATTTGTTAATAATCCCCAAACATTAGCAGTGTAAACAATCGAACAAAGTTTCTTGTTAAATTGGTGATGTGTTTGAACAATTATTACACATATAGAATGACAATATTTTTAATTATTACGTTAGCGTATAACTTGAACGGATAGAAAGACGCGGTGCTAAAAAAAAAAAAGTCATACCTTCAACAACCATCTGGAGGGTAATTTAGAGAAACTGCACTTACATTTGGGTGAACTGGGACGGAAAACCACTGGGAAATATCAAACTTGGAAATTAAATTTCATTGTACCCAACCAAGATTGAAATATCGACTTCACCATCACATTCAATCCAGTTAATTGCAAACTTAACATTTTAAACTGTGTGAGCATCTTTACGAGTATGTAAATTGATAACTTATATAAGTGTGACTATAGTTATTTTAAGGATATAATTTTTTAAAGGTGCTTGGTAAAATACAATGAAAAACCCTAGACTTACTAGCTAAAGTGATAATAAAAGGAATTACAAGTGAGTTAGATAATTTACTTACTGGCGATTCCTTGCTTTGTTCTCCAATATTTTTGTTTGGTGACCATTTCAGAGCTGCCTGTGTTCTGCATTTAAACATTAACAAAACGGATTGATGATTCTAAAAAAAAAAAAAAGGACACTTAATTAACAAATGTATGAATGCTGCAGCAACATGTTCCAATAGAGTCCAAAAATGCTCTGATTGGGCCGGCTGAGCTACAGGAGGACCACTCGTATTCTTGAACTGGTCTACGTGACCGAATGAACGTAGCTAGAGTCTGCAGCCGCTCACCATGAGTCTGGTGTTCGTGTCTTGGGAACAAGTCAAATGGATCTACAACACACCAAGAAACTGGCGGACGTGACTGAAAGGACGTATCTTATCCACGATCTGCTAGGAGTGTGACGTTATAATGCTAATAATCAATTTCCTAATAAGGAAATCTCTCACCTACCAATCCGAAGTCTGAAGTCAAATGGCATGCTCTGATGCTCCCGGAAGGGGAGCACGAGAGCAAGTTCCAACACGTACTGACCAATTGGTCACCCCGTGTGGTTCGCAAGTCAAGACGGGTTGTCGCGTTTCGCGAAGTTCTGAAAAAAAAAAAAAACTGATATAACATATTATTAGTTAACCTACCAATCCATCGACTAAACCTATATATAGCTAGTGTTCAGCTAGCATCGAAGACTAATACATCCGACACTTCCACGAGAAGTCCTATTCAGTACTAGAACATCTAGCCAGTATGGCTATAAATATATATTATTTATTATATAAACTTTATATTTCAACTATGGGTTTGATTATCTTGAACACTTAGGTTTATTATTTAGTTGAAATCGGTCAGTGAAGGAATGTGAAATTCTTTTCGCTAAAGGTTTTATTTTTGAAAGTAAATTCTCTTTGCGTATAACCCGAACGGGTAGTAAGACGCGGTGATAAAAATAAAAATAATAATAATAATAAATTCTGTTATGGAACACTTAATGTTTCCTATTGACGCTTGGGCAATAGTATCTTTGTAATTTCTTAAAAAAATTCGGGTAGCCACCATTTTTTGATTCTTTTATTGGTTTGACATATTTAGTTTAAATATTAATTTTTATTGCTTGTGTGGCTACCAATAATTGTTTAAATTCTTTAATTTGATAATGTTTCTTTTATAGGTTATTTTTGTAGACGTATCTTCTTCGGAGTAAATATTAAAGTAATTTATTTTTATTGGCTAATAAGGTCTTCAATTTAAAACTCATCGATTCTTTTAGTGAGAAATTACAAGTATTCTAACGTAACAATGCTTTGTTTTCCATTTTAATAATAAATATTAAAATGTAGGAATTTTGTCGAATTCTTTAAAAGTGACTAGGGTAATAGTTCCGCGAAAATTTGAGTTTTAGTCGGGAAGTCAAACCTTTGTGCTAATAATAAATATCTGATTCAATATTTAAATTTAAATTTGATCCTAAAATTTAAATTTGTTTTGTCTGTATTCACAGTGGTGAGTTAGACGCGTTTTAACCATTTAAAAGAGGCTCTTTGAGCTCTTTGTAATCATCGCAAGGTTTAGTCATTAAAAATTTTCATAAATATCTGATTATATATTTAAATTTAAGTTTTGATCCTAAATATTTTTTGTCTGAATTCACTGTGGCAAATCGCATGCTTTATTAAATCATTTAAAAAAGTTTATTTAAATTATTTATATTTTTGGTCTCTTCTAGACTTGTTCAAATAATATAATAATATACCTTGAGAGTTTGAAATATACTCTCAAACGTACTGCGCAAGTGTAGACTCAGACATAATTTTTATTTCCAACACACTTCAGTTTGACTTGTAAGGCCATGTAATTTGTTGTTTTACCTCTGTTTATTATACTGGAAAAATAATTCAAATATTTCTTTAACTGGAAAATATTTTTACTTTTTGTTGTAATAATTTAATTTGTTTCCGTCCACCCTCTTTTAGTCTTTGTGGCCCTAGCTAGAAGAAGTGGCCAGTACACGCAAAGCAGTTTAAAGACATATGGGCAGTCCAGCCGTTATTCATGATAAAGCAGTAAGAAGATAATTTTTTCTTCCTCTAACCTCTGCACAGCTTGGACACATTAAAAGGCCAAAAATAAGTATTTTTGTCTTTTTCAGCCCACCGTTAATTTTATGAAATCTCTTATGTCCTTGCTATTTATCTAATTAACCTGCGGATCATTGCTTTTGGGGGAGATAAATAAAAAATAAACGGTTCAAAGATCCGAACGGACTTTCTCGCTCTATTGTTCAAAAATATAGATATTTACTAAAAATTCGTAATATAATATACACTAGTGAACCCAAGAACAAATTGCGCTATACATACGTAACACTTTTTTGACTCAATGTTTTAAATTTTTTAATTCTATTTTTAAAAATTAACATCTTTATTTTTATATTTGGACCAATCAAAAATATCGATATTGGGTCCCCAAGGGTCAACACTTCGTATTAAAATTTTGACTTCCCGTTAAAATATTCGGCGCCTAACCACCTCCCCCTTCCTCGACCCGATCCTGATGGGAGTACCCACGTCCCTTCATCCCCCCCCTCACAAAAATTCTGGATTCGCCACTGTGCTGTACAAACATTCCCCATACTAGGTTAAAGGAAAAACAACAACTTCTTGAAAAACCTACTTATTTGCTTACTCTATGGAATTATATAATTATTGCGTTTAAACTTTAGTAGTATATCTTTGCAACTAGAGCTCACATAATTGTATTAGTATTTTTGCCAATATCTCAGAAACTATTGGTTTTATAGAAATGTATTTCAAACAAAAGTTTTTTATTTTTAATAGTACTCAAATGTTACAATTATAAGTTATTTAGTATCTCAAATAGTTGCGGAGATAAAGATATTTTTACTTCTGTAAGGATCCCTAAATTCATTTTCATGAGAAAATGAAATGAACCATTTGGTTTATTATTTTAATCAACGCCTAGATACGAATTTTAATCAAAATCGTTACAACCGATTTTTAGATTTTTTTTTTATCTTTTCAACCATTAGTAAACTGCTCTTAATTTTAGGATTAGAAAGACACACAGATATACGGGGTTTCAAAAACCACTTTTTGGGGTTTGGGGGGTCATAAAACGTCTTTAAATGAAATTTAATCAAAATCGTTGTAGCCGATTATGAGAAAATCGTTTTTTTCTCATTTTGACCTTCAGTAAACTACGCTTAATTCTAGGATTAGATATCCAATTCTAAAATCCCTCGGGGCAGCCCTATGCAAACCTTAGATACAAAGTTATAGCCCGATTGGTAAAATAATTTAGGCTCTAGTCAGAGGTACAGACAGATCGACAGACATATTGTTCTTTCTTTCTTTCTTTCTTTCTTTCTTTAATGATCTGTAGATAATATAACAATATACTAAATTCTCAAATAAAAACATATACCATGATATACAATACAATCAGTAATTAAGTTTGAATAAAAAATTATCTACATAATGTACGTAAAATATATTTATCTAAAAATTAACAATCGAATTTCCTCCAGTTACTTTGCATAAAATGTTTCTATATGTCTGTAAAGAAATATATTCAGTCAACTTTACCTTATTTTTATATTTCACAAATTCAGATTTTAAACGGTATTTCAACCTTATACAGAATAAATTATGGTAATCAGGTACTAGATGCTCCGTCTTTAAATAGTAATTGTATGTCCTCTATATTGTTTATTTTGACAACGTAATGAGAAAATTTACCAACTGTCCTGCTATATCAGATTCACTTGATTGATCACCATGAATTAAAATGCCCTCATCTACAAAAGTTCTGTTTAGCAATCTTCTTATTAAACTCATGACAAACAACCAAACCGTTTCAGCAGGAGTGCATTGTAAAACCATATGCATATCAGTACCAGGAACATTACACCACGGGCACAGGCTACTCTGGTATCTTTTCCATGTGAACAGTCGAACAGGTGTAACCAGGCGGTCGTGAAGAAATTTCCAGGAAATGTCTGTATCACAACTATCTGTGGGGTATTGGTACAATATTCTCCAAGGAACCACATTATTACTCTAATAAGACGTGTCTTCTGGAAGAGATGCCACATACATTTTATTATGTGGGTGAATAAATTCAACATATTTCCCAAGAAGACCACTCAAGTAGGAATACTTAGTAACATTTGTATTAACCTGTACTTGGTGCGAACAGGTAAATTTTCGAACACCAGACATTTTTCAGGCACTTTGAACTGGTCCATAAAACCCTGACAGAGAACCAAGTGAAGTAATACTCAAACCTTAAAGGTGGAGTTTGTAAGATAACAAATTCCTGTTTTGCCTCAAGACTTTTTTCTAGATATATGAGCCGAAGAGACATGACTCTACTAGGAAGGTGGTTAACTCCAGCTCCCCCAAATCGTATATCAGCAAACACGTAATGTGACTTTAATCAATGATTACCATTCCAAAACATAGACATACCATACAACCTATTAATATAACAAATGAATTTCGCTGGTGGCTGGAGTACTGTAATCAAATGTGTCAACTTAGATCCAGAGAATTGATTTATTAATAATCTTCTGCCTCTATACAAGGTCATGTACAGTCAACGAGTCCACTTCATCAAACCACGACGAACTTTACTTTCCGCCTCGACCCAGTTTTGGTTAACCCAATGTTCAGTGTTCCCAATATAAATACCAAGATATGTATGTCCCTCAGAAGACCACCGGTAATTGTTGGGTTAATTCGCTCTATTTCTGCAATTTCCAACCCAGAGAGCTTTAGTCTTGCCCACATTTAGCTCTGCTCCAGACTTACAACTAAAATACTGTAGAAATTTCCCTGAACCCCTCATTATAAGTAATGAAAAGTGTCACACCATCTGCATTTGCAAAGACAACTTACGCTTCACTAAATGATGGTAATCTAAAACCATAATTTGACAAAGTTTGCTATGCAAGAAAGGTTCTATTCAAATAGTGAACAATGGGCCAGATAATGGATTACCTTGTCGTACTCCACGTAACATTGGAATTGGCGCCGTTAATATATCTCCAATTCGTAACAAACATTGTGACTTTAAATATAAAGTATGAACATGCGATTTATACTTTGTCCCAAAACCGAGTTTGGACAGCATAGAAAACATGTGTGTTCAAAAGAGTCATAAGCACTTTTCTTATCCAGGGAAAATACAGCAAGGTGGGTATTTTTGATAGTAACACTGAGAATAACATCTCGTATAATACATAATCAGTTGGTTCAGAAAGTGCATGTTAAATACCTCAGGAGTTACCATGATGGCTCAGCAAGGTTTGACCTTTGACCCAGTGAACTACTTTCAGAACACACTGATGACGCCATCAGACTATAAAAATAACTCCTCAGGCACTATCTTCCTTGCCCTCACTTACCCTCCTATTACGACGCTAATGACGGCATCATACAGACGCTCCATTTGATTATTTATTTGTTTGTTTTTTCGCCATATTTTACCCTATTTGATTTTTGTTTTTCCCAATTTTTAACCATTTGATTTTGTTTCTAATAGTTGGTTCAGGAAGAATCGTGTTTTCTCTTAGAATGAACGCTCCTTGTGCCTCCATCGTTCCACACCTCCACTCCACTATTAGGGTTGTGGACTTCCTCATCATCTACTGGTTACCATCTTACTAAGATAGGTACATGACGTCAATAAAATGTGTGTCAGTGGCAGGAATGGGGTTGAAAAACCTGAGCCCAATGAGTTATCGCCGATGATCGGTGTTAGTGACATTCGCGTGGTGTTTACCCCAACACCTTATTTGGTCATGTGAATGGATTGAAGCCAAACCCTAGCAAGACCATACCTGCTGCGAGTAATGGATACCAAGTTGTTTTTGCTGACGCAGCCTCACTGTGGGGTTGATGTCCTCTGCCAATGGGAGAAGTCAAAATGGTCGAGTGGCTAGAACGACAGCCTGAAATCCAAGGTTCGATTCTAGGGACATGATTTACTGACTCATGTTACAAAAATTAGAAGGTTAAGTCTATTTGTCATAAGGACTGGCAATATGAAATCAAGAGAGAATAATTAAAAATCTAAAGTTATAATATTCTTTGTGTGCAATTCAATAAAATTAAATCAAACTTTTTTTTTAGAAATTTAAACGTACAAAACCTACAGAAGTGTGCATGCAGAAAAAAGTGTCAGTCTCGTTCTCGTCTAGTCTAGTTTGAGATAATGGAGATGTTTGGGTTCTAATTCTGGGTGAATATAATAAGTTTTTTTATTTAGTAGTCTACGCTATTTTCATAAAAATGCAAGTACACTCCATCTAACACCTTTCTCATTCCACTCCAATAGTATAAATATTCGAACAGCCCTGGTACAACAGTGTATTATATATTTTTATAAATATCTGTGTATACTTATATCTCATATATAATATGTAACACATTGGAACCAAATAATAGACAGACCTAAATGTAAAAACTATTACTAATTATTATAACAATCCAACAGATAAAGACATTGCCTCACATATAGACTGGATGCATTGAGAATGGTTTTCCTGATGTGATCTACCAATATACTCTTTTCATCCCCTCTTCCCGTGAATGCGAGTGCATTTGTTCTAAACTACCTTCCTCAATATAACTCACCCACTGAAAAGTATAGCAATATATTATAATAAGCGTAGTTCTCCCTATATATGTAAATAAGATATTTTGTTTTAAACATTTTATTTGAGCACCTTATCTTACTACATGAACGGGTTAGAAATAAAAACAAACATTACCTTTCGTGTATTAAAATAAAATCAATAGAAAATATAAAAGTAAACACTATATTTTTATTTAAGGATGTTGAAGTCTCGGAACTTTTACAGAAATTGAACTTTTGGCTCCAAATAACAAATAATGGCTGTGTTTAAATTCCAAAAAATATATTATTGTCATTAATAATATATTTTAATTTAATTAAATTAACATTTTAATTAAAGGAATTAGATTAGTAGGTATATCAAAAACTATTAATTTTAAATATAAGATAATTTATAATTGTCATAATTACCTGCTTTAGATAATCTTGTAAAGATTACAATATAATACCCTTATCTTAATATATATAATTCTTCTGTACGTGTGTATGTCACTGAACTCCTCCTAAACGGCTGGACCGATTTTGATGAAATTTTTTGTGTGTGTTTGTGTGGGTCCATGGATGGTTTTGATTCACAATTGAACCCGGTTGGTGGCGCTGCAATCGGGTTCTAGGATTTATTTTTATTTTTTAGGGAATTTATTTGAGGGGATTTTTTTAAAAGATTTTTTGCATATTAGAACATGTAACCTCACAATTTCACTCTCCCCTCCCCCCCCCCCAGTATTTATAATAATGAATATAATATGAATAATTGACCGTTAAAACCTTCTGAATAGTGAATAATTGAACTTCTGAGAATAATTCATAGTTATATTTGTGTACCAATAGGTGGCATTGATTTCGAATTCTGTGGTATTTGAC
>CABFVZ010003872.1:0-18496 GCA_902151445.1 Timema monikensis | reverse complement strand
AAACGTATCTTATTTCATTTAAATTATAATCTATTACATGGCGCTTGAAGCACTTCTTCTTCCAAGAAGGTACACGCTACTGTAAGTGACGTCACAATGTACCAGTAGAGTCAAGTTGACAATATAAGATTTTTAAATAATAACTTCTTGTTCTGGAAAGTTTGAATAGAGATTTTAAAAAGTAATTTGAGTCAGTTTCCGGCTCTCGAATACTCTACACGAATCCAGAAGATTGTTTTTTTATATATATTCTGTTTTTATAAACTAAAGCTTCTCGAAGCTTCCATGAGCAATGGATATATACGAAAAATGGTGCAATTGAACCGCACTAGGAGTCCAGTCCTTGAAGTACTCGGACTGCAGCTCCCGTCCGCGATCCCTACGATCGTGCAATAGGCCGCGTATATATTTCGTCGACGACATGATCTATTTTCTCTAGAAATAAACCGAGATTTAGAAATAAAAGCATGTCAACATAATAAGTGTGTATTAATTATAACATATTCCAATCACCAATAACTCTTTAATTGGCGCTCGATCACGGGGCTATACATACCAATTATCTCACCACATCAAAATACCGGACCGCTTTAATTAGTGCTCGACCACGGGGCAATTATCAGCTAATTAAACGGTATAACTTCAATCGACGCTCAACGCGACGAACCAGATCCATAATTCATCGATCGACGCGGAGAGAGAAGTCCAAAACGTCATAATTGGCGCACAACGTAGGGACCCCGTAAATCAGAAACACTAAATAATTGGCGCCCATCGCGGCGCGAGAAACAGAACTCTTCAACTGCCATGTGAAAATTCTTTCTTGGCTGGTTTCCCACCAGGCAACTTGTGGAATCAATTTCTCTTCCCAACGGCAGTTCAGTACGATGTTAAAATCCTAGGAAGCAGGATCACTTCTTGTGCTCGCTCTTCTTCAATAAGAGAAGCAAAAAAGGAGGAAACACAGTCGAAGAAAAGTGTGGGTTCAACCGTTGTTACAAAATCGGGAAACGGGTGCTTTCTTACAACTATATCCACAACTCCTTAGCCACGAGGATAAATTTTCCAATTATTTCCCCATGTCACGATCATCCTTCGAAGAGCTTCACGCCCTGATCTAACATAGGATTAATAAAGAAGACACGATTATGAAACTTGCTATACCAAGGCAAGAAAGACTAGCCATTACACTGAGGTAAGTGAAGAAGTATTTTTAAGATTTATATCTTTTAAATTTTTTAATTTCAAAATATTTAACCTAAAAATTATACCTTTCTTTTACCAATACCTTTCTTTTATACCAATTTTATAACACAATATTGGTCTTTGATTACAAATGATCTAGGGAAATACAGAAATAATAAAGCATAATGGCATATGACTCAGCTTTTTACTTATAAAAATTACTAAATGTAATTTAAAACATTTATGATTACAAAGACAATAAAAAATTAACTAGTACATGAAAGTAAAATACAGAAATTAGAGGGGTTGATGCGAAAAATTCCAAATCTGAATAAAATAGGTTCGTTGTCAGAGATGCAGCTGTAGAATTAGAGCTATGTGCCGAAGAAGGCTGAGGAGATGTGACTGTATGATTAGGGGATGGTGGTTCTGAATAAGAAGTGGAATAAGAAGGGGGATACGATGCAGGAAAATATGAATACTGAGGATGAGTGAAATTGGTGTGCATCGCCTGCTGGATCGGAGGTTGTTGGGAGCTTTGTGAGAGAAAATGTTGAGGGTATGTTACGACATGGAGCAATTTAGATCGCATTGCCAGTTTGTACATACCTTAAACGGCGTGGATGTAGTTTAGTAGAGCTATTAGAAAGTTGACATCTTCATCCGCCTCTTATTTTTCACCCTTCCTCTTTTCTGCAGCCATACTTTCCTGTAAGCTTCTTTTTAACAGTTGGAAAACGTCTGCCACAGGATTTTCACTATCACGCTTCCGCTTTGAAGATGCTGTGGAAGATTGAACTGCTGGGTTGGTCTTCTCAGTTTCCAATTTATACGAAACTGATGGAACTTCTTCCATCTCACCTTTTTCTACCTCATCTCCATCCTCCGCATCACCGATGTTAGAATGAGTTGACTTGGTGGTGAATACAGGAGCGAGGAAGGATAGAACGTCAAAGGAAATATATTGCGTCTTCTTCTTATTGGCAGATCTGGATTTTGGAATTTGTATATCGCTCTCTCTCTTGTAGCACTGCCTTAGGTTATTCAACTTCTTGTTAAGCTCTTTAACTGAAACATGAAATAAAATAAAAATTAGTAAGAACGTAGTAGGTGTGCACATACGATATGCACATTTTATAATAGAAATTGAACATGGTTGTAATTTATCACATAAACTTAAAAGTAGGTATGCACTCTATTTGTTTGATTTTGATTTTCATATATTTGGCCTCAGGGTGCACACTAACAGATCTACATTAAATTTACAAATGAGGTATATCAACAATCAGTGGAATTGTGGAAGTGTGTGAAGCTGTTTCAGAACTAAGCAGCACATTCTTAACAGTTTCATTAGAGGATGATTGGCTGAGTATCGCATCTGACTTTGAGAGAACAGTTAACTTCCCTCATTGTATTGGTGCGATTGATGGAAAGCACATTAGGATAATAAAACCAAAGGACAGTGGGTCTCTTTATCACAATTACAAATATTATTTTTCAGTTGCCCTATTAACCATTTGCTGTTCTAATTACTTATATACAGCTGTTGATATTGGAACTTATGTAAAGCAGTCAGATTCAGGGATTTTTGAGATTACAAATATATGGAAAAGAATGTCATCGAACACTTTTAACATTCTACCTGCATGCCCAATAGTAGAAGGAGGGTGTTACGTGAATTATGTGTTTGTCGTTGACGAAGCGTTTGGATTGTCAAAACACATAATGACGCCTTTTGCAGGAAATGGCTTGACTATCAAGCAAAGAGTTTTTAACTACAGACTGTCCAGAGCTAGAAGGTTTGTGGAATGTTCTTTTGATGTTTTGGCCGACAAGTGGTGAATATTTCACCGCCCATTGAATGTAAAAGTGCACTTTGCAGAAAACATAGATAAAGCATGTGTTGTCCTTAACAACTTTGTAAAGCTGAGAGGTGGGATTATTTTTTAAGACACTCTTATCACACCAATCCCACTACAGGATGTACCAATGGGGGAGGGTATTTCTGGCCAGTCATACTCCAGACAGCCAAGAGATATAATAAATCACTTAGGTGATTATTTTGTTGGATCAGGACAGTTGGAATGGCAGTAAAATATTATTTAAAATAGGATTGGAGCATTTAATGTTTGTTGTCCAGTAAAGAACTTCAGTTTGCACCTTTTTGTTTAATGCAGAAACCTCCCTCATAGGAAAACCACTCAAATTGTAGGTATGAGGCGATGTTGACATTTGCGAATCCAGGAAATGTCTTAGTTAAATAATTACTTAAATAATTGTAATAATTTGAATGAAATGTTCTTACCGATTGCACCTTGTTTGGCAGGCTCCATGCTGTTGAAATTGGGATAAAATTTGCGTGCCACTTCCCTCCAAGCTTCACTCCTTTTAATTTTATCGCTATACTCCTCACACCTCATGTCCCATATCGTGGGATTAATGCGAATTTCTTCAATGAACTGTTCCACATTGAAATGTGCAATTGCAACGCTTTCCATAGTGAGCTCAGTTGACTCAACTAGGCGACTGGTGTGAAGGACGAATGCCAAGTAGTGTATTTTGTGTTGAGTCAACGAGTGGGGATGGAAACGTGAGCGGCACTTGTGCCTGCTGGCCACCCGCCTGGGCGGACGAGTTGACTGCGTGTGAAGGGGTTTAGGCGGTTCCCAATCATTTGCTACCTGTCTACACTCCTTGACACCCGTCCGTTCAACTAGTTGAAAATTTAAATTTAATTTTTTTTTTTTTGTTTATTTAGAGTGGTCCCTATACCTACGAATTTAAGCTCTCTACCACACAGATAAGTAGTTGAATGCATTAGTTCTTGTAAATGTTGAGCCCGCCCCCTTCTCCTAGCATTTATTCAACTCCCCCTTATAAATTTTAAATATTAAGATTTATTTGTTTATTTTGAAAGGTCATTCTACCTACTTGCCAAATTTAAATATTCTATCACAGCTAAAAGTTGTTTTTATTTGTATAACCCATGGGATGATTAGAACGGGCATTTGGTTTATAATGATAAACAATGCCCAGATACGAAATGTAATAAAAATCGTTACAGCGGATTTCGAGATAGCGTATTTTCTCTCTCTTTTTTTACCTTTAGTAAACTACCCTCAATTTTAGGGTAAGATATCTAACTCCAAAAACTCCTCGGGAGAACCTTATAAAACCATATATATAAGGCATTCACGAGCTAAGTTTACCTAGATGACAGCTCGAAATGTTACTAGAAGTAATCCCTAATATATCATTACGCCAACAGCTGACAACTATCACTTTCGATCATTGTAATGAAAACAGATGGTAATATATTAATGTGATAGTTAACCACAGTAATTTAGGCCAATATTATTTATATATATTTATTTGAGGTTGGGCACAAATTTATTTATAGTTTTATTCCCCTTAAAAAAATATTAACACCACTTTCACAAAAACTTCTAACGAACATAACTTCAAAATGGCGACTGACGAATCTAAACCATATGATTGAACATAACGGTAAACAAGTTTTTTACAATGATGCAGACACGCAGTTGATGAAAATATTTTATTCAGTTCAATATTTCAAAATACTATAAAATAATCATAAAATCATTTATTGTATGTAGAAAAATGACAACAATTTTCTCTTTTCCAAGTAAATGCGATGCCTGTAATAAAATATATAGATGTGTGCACTATATTACACAAATTCAGTAACGTTCCAAAACTAGAAATAAGTACTTTTAATTATATTTAAAGTATTGTTTCGAGTTGTATAAAAAGAAATTATTTTAAAAAATGAAATAGTATCAGAAAACTTAAGTTTACGTTATTTTAAATGTAATATATAACGGGTAATTAAAGATCTTTACATTTATAACAAAACTGTGATCTTTTACAAGTGTTGGCAACCCAAATCCTAAACATATGATTTTCGAACTGTCATCCAGGTAAAAACCTATCGTGAATGGAATATACTAAGTTTTAGCCTAATCGGTAAAATGGTGTCGGCTCTAAGCCTAGATATAGACACACAGGTAGACGGCATCGCAAAAACACACATTTTAGATTTCGGGGGTTGACAGTTATCAAAATTTGGACTTTTTTTTTACGAGCACAGTCTTTTTTCTCTTCAAGGTGTCGAGAAAAGGTAAAAATTGTCTATTTACTTAAAGATGAGCACACATCAGTCTTATACGCTTCAATGGTGCAAACACATTTCTAGAAATTCTTAAAACTACTTTCAACTAAAGGCTTAATGACACTATGGAGTAAAATTATCACAATTTAAGAAGCAAAATGTAGTAAATATTACATTGGTCACTTACGTAAGTGTTTGAGTTTATATAGTCATAATGTCCCATTATTTAAATATTGTATTTATTTTAACCTATCAACTATAGTTATATAGTCTTATAAAGAGTGTTTAGTTAGATACCGGTACATATTTGAGCATTTACACACTTTAACAACTTAAGTGTTTTATTGAAACATACCTCCTATCCAACCCTACTATTTAAAGCCAAGGTTGTAAACCTGAAGCTTAAGCCAAACAGCTGGTTTTGTTTGTAAAACAATCATAACTATTCAACATTAAAACTACTTATAAATCCTTACATTATTTCAATGTTTTAAAATGGAATACGCTACAAATTTTACTTTTGAGACAAGAGTCTAGATTCATAGAAATATATCAAAACACAGATAATTTATTACATTTAATTGGGATCAAAATCAGCTTAAAGTCACAAGTACTCAACTCTCCAAAGTTCACTCAACGAGATGATATTGTTGGTGTAATACGTTCCATATTTTCTGAGTCGGTTTCCCTAAACATTAAATATTCTTCTTTGCAGTCCACAGCAAGTGATTGTGGATTCTAACTTTAAGGAGGTGGCTTGGTGCGAAATAGCTTGTGCTTTTTGCATTGCTTAAGCCATTGAGGGTATATTATCCTTATTTTCTTCAATGACTTTCCTAACATTATATGTACAAAACCTTCTTTGTGTTGAACATAAGGAAATTGCTCAATAAATGTTTCTAGGATATGTGTGTGAACATATCTGTAGGGGATTTGAGACTCCCTAAGTCATCATGCCCTTTATTGAGATATGCTTTATGAAAAATTAGATAATCATTTCATGACTCCATAATGGCACCACACTTTGTTAATGTATTCATGCAGAGTTTACTGTGAAATTTCCGTTCTATCTTGTATGATAGATAGCCAGCAACATATTTAGAAGATCGAACGGTAAACAAATAATTATCTAATTTTAATTTGTGATGATAAATTAACGTTAAAATTGTATATGTATGGTTTAATACTCGTTAGTTCCTATTTAAAAACCATTCATTTATTAACTAAATATGTTAAATAGTAAATATAAGAGCATTTTGAGATGCCTATTTATTTTGTATCTCACGTATAAAAATAATATTTATGTAGCTTACAATCGGTTTTCACTGAAAGGTGACATCAATACTTGAATGGACTAGACTAGCCTATAGCCGTATTTTATAAGCCACAATGTTAAATCATAGTTTATCATAATTAAAGGAAGTGTTTGTCTGTGTGTGTTTGTTTGTGTGCGATGCCCAGGCAAATCTACGGTACGCAGAGATCTGAATTTTTTAACATAGGTGTTCAGAAGGGAGTCCGAAAGCACCTCGAAGCAGGATTTTTAAATTTTCAATTAGCTTTTTAATTGCTATTTTGAACAAATCTTTGAAGAAAATATTTTTTATCTGTTTTAGAATTACGTTTCAGAGATACGGGCACCATGGGGGTGGGGGGGGGGGAGAGAGTGCTTATATAAATCTTATACCACAGTGGGTCACGGGCAACGCCGTGCGGGATTGCTAGTGATTGCTTCAATAAACTGTACATAGTTTTATTTATATTATATGATTAATCAAACTTTCAAACTGATTTAACTTTTATTAACAGACAGCACCCCCTTTCAAGGTCGAATGATAAGGTAGGATTCACAAACAAACGGCCCGCGAGACATAGCTGACCGGCCCGTTTGTCTGCATTATCTTTATATTACTATCCGGCCTGCATCCATGTATTCACACAAAATACAATGATTTAACTTTAGTGTTTACTACATAATTTTAAATAACAGAAACCCTTAGAATTATTTAAAACTTTCCTATATTTTTGTTTTAACTTTAATTACTTGAGTGTGGTACTTTTAATTTACACTGGGAAAATACCAGTTTTTAAATTATTTCAAGTAAACATTAATGATTTTAAATATATAGCATCAAATAGCTATTATAGAACTGCATTAGTGGGCACTTGGTATGGTATCTAACCTCCCTCAATCAAATAGTCATGTTTTGATAGGGTCACAATTTGTGGGATTGTTTTTTTACGGTTCTATATAAGATATCACACATTAAAAAACACTTTATAATTAAAATTTAAACTATTTAACTGGTTAGAGCTTTCACCCTCATTTTGGTGAAAACAATATTAAAAAATATCTAACCACTTCTTAAATAAATTGGTATTTCTAGACGTCCCCAATTCTCCTCAGTGCTCCTTAACATATAATTGCAGTTGACAGCCAGTCCCTTTGTTAAAAAAAATAAGTCCATTGTGTTTCAAGTTTTCTTTGTGATGTGCAGTCAGACAGAGTAAACTTATTTGTGTGGCAGGATTATCATACTTAGGTGGACTGAGGAAGGGGATTGTAGAGACGGGGGAGGGTGATACCCGAAGCTTGCTCGGAAACCGCCAGCCGACAGGTTAACTGGAGTAGCTCATATTTTGTATCTTCCTTCTAGTAAATTCGAATTTAAAGTGAGTCGCTTGAAAAATGCTCACTTGATTGCTCTGTATTCATTGGGGACTGCTCCTAGCGATCCCAACGATGAAGGAGTAAAGCCTCGAAAAGGAGCGCAGCACGTTAACCTAGTGGCTGTGATTTGTTCTTTCCTTGTCTGTATAAAAGGGCTATTTTACAATTTAATATAGAGCTAGGACCCCTCCCCCCTCTCCCAACAAATTTGAATAAGATTTGAACCTCAACCTTATTGTCGATGAAAAAAGTCACCTTGGCCAACATTTTAGTTTTTTATATTATATCCAGATAATAAAATACGTTTTAGTCCACATTAAAAATATATTTACTAGAGTAACTTCCTATAGATAATTTGATACTCATTTATAACGACGATAATACACCTTTGCTTTGAAAAAACGTCAGAATGCCATTAATGTTATCTTCCACCGGGGTCATTCGACCCGGGAGGGGGCGAAGGGAAGGGGTTATTTCACACTAATCTCTAATTCATAATTGATCACTTGTAATTAATTTTTTAAAAGTCGTATTTTTATCCTCCTCGACACCCTTAAAGATTCTGTAACTTGTAAGAACAAAGATTTAAACTTACAGCGTGCTTAAAACGAGAGAAAACATAAGAACACTAAATATTGTTTTTATGTATTCTCACAATTTTATAAAATCACGAGGTTACTCTATTTTATTTTATCAACTAATTCTTTATAACTTCAATAACCCACCTTTAAATAGCTAAGTCAACCATTTAAAAATGTTGCAGTTCATACAAAAATGTTTTATAAACACGTGTTCTAAAAAAAAGGGTGCTTTAAAAAAGTGAGGGCTCATGGCATATACATTTTTAAAGTTGGCCCCTAGGGGAACCAACACAAAGTTAACTATGGGAATACAAATTTTGTTGATAGATTTTATTTGATAATTTAAAACAAGGGCGTTTTAACTATTTAATCCATAGGTAGGGTTAAAACCTCTCCCAATTAATTGGAATGAGGTTTGAACTTCAACGTCACGGTTAGTGAAAACAGTAAGATGTGTTTTAGTTTTATATGTCTTTTTTAAACAATATATTATGTGTAATAAATTAGATAACTTCCTTTAAATAGTTTGATAATAATTGTCTTATTTGGTCTTATTCTGAACCAAGAGTATTTGGTTCGATTGCCTGCATGTTCGATAAAATTATCATTGATAAAATTAGGATTTTCCTCTCGCAGTGAAGATTTGACAGCTGGGGATCTTGTGACTGCTATGGAGTAAGACTAGTTTGTAATCCATGCGCTGATATAATTTGTCGGTTAATAAAGTGCACGTTATAATAAGTTGAAAAAGCGTATGTAAGAAATAATATAAAATGCATTTAATTAGTTTTTATTTTCATAAAGAGGAAATTCCCGAACTACGATTCATTTAACCTAGACAAGCTTATCTTAGTCACTGTGTACCTGGATGCTGGATACTGAGTTAACTCCCTCCTTCCCCCTTCTTAGCAGAGAAAAAGCTTGAGGGTCGCATTAGAAGGAGAAACTAAACCTAGAGAGAGAAGGCTGTATGCTAGCCTTCACAACTGTCACTTATTGCAGCTTAATCAGGAACTAGGACCTGAGTACACATTTCTTAGTAAGCGATAAACATCTAAAGGCGGAACGAAAACACCCACTCTCTAAAGAAAACTCACTCGCAACGACAATAATATTACCATTCACCGGGGACATTGAGTCCTGGAGGGGTTGGAGGGGAAGTTAGTTCACCCCACTCTATCATAAATGATTACTTAGAATTGAATTTTTAGTAAGTCCATATTTTCAGCCACCGGAACATCCTTAAACAAAACCAAAAAGAATAACAGGAACCCTTGAAAACAAAGCACTTGTCCTTTGGAAAGCAAACATATAATCAAAGATTAATTTATTTTCTCTCTTTAAAGAAAATATGATTAAGTTTCTTACATTAAGACGTCAAAAGTAGTTGTTCTTTAGTTAGAAGAAAATAAACAAATTGTTTCAAAACTGGAATTCTAGATGAAACGCACAGAAGAATTCTTATTCTTCTATGAATCTGTCCTAAGACAGGTAGGTCTATCAACTGGATATCTTTCATTTTCTTCAGTCCTGAGCGTCTTCTTTCATACTTTTGTAACGTATTCATTTCTCTTTCATTTTCTTTAGTCCTGAGCGTCTTCTTTCATACTTTTGTAACGTATTCATTTCTCTTTCATTTTCTTCAGTCCTGAGCATCTTCTTTCATACTTTTGTAACGTATTGTGACGTATTCATTTCTCTTTCATTTTCTTCAGTCCTGAGCGTCTTCTTTCATACTTTTGTAACGTATTCATTTCTCTTACATTTACTTCAGTCCTGAGCGTCTTCTTTCATACTTTTGTAACGTATTCATTTCTCTTTCATTTTATTCAGTCCTGAGCGTCTTCTTTCATACTTTTGTAACGTATTCATTTCTCTTTCATTTTCTTCAGTCCTGAGCGTCTTCTTTCATACTTTTGTAACGCATTCATTTCTAAATAGCATTCCAAACCTGCTTCTTCCTCTTTTTTCCTCTATCTTCCCTTACATAATCCTGTTCAGTAAACAATCCCTACGTAGTGTGTGGCCCAAACAAGACGTTTTTCTCTTCGTTATCATATTTATTAGACTCCTTTCCTCTCTTACCTTCCTAAACACTTCCTTATTCCTCACCCTGTCCATCAATTTCACCTTTAAAAAAATATCAACACATTGCTGTCCAAAATAGTTTTCAGTGGGAAAAAAGAAACCAGTAGGGCTCGTTTGTCTGAAAATAACTAGCTTTGTTTATTATTGCATGCATTATTTCAGTTTTTACCAAACTGTGCTGCGAATACCCACAGTGGTACGTTAAGAATATCAGGAGGTACCCAAAATTCTACAATTTTTACTTTCTCGCTACCTTACAGGTAGAGAAAGTATTTTGATAGTAAAAAAAAGAATCGAAATCAAGATTTTGATGAATGTCGACGTTTCATGACATCCGAAAAGAGTGGTTTTTGAATTTCTTTCTGTCTGTCTGTTTGTCTGTCCGTCTAACTGTACCTCGGAGTAGAGCCTAAACTATTTTACCGATCGGGCTAATACTTGGTATCTGGGGTTTTCATAGGGTAGTTTACTGAGGGGCGAAAAGAGAAAAAAAATAGATTTGATCAAAATTGACTCCAATGATTTTGATTAAATTTAATTTCCAAACATCCATCAATAGTCCTAATACAAACAATATGGCTACTTTCAATTTTTCGTCAAAATGACTTTGAGGGTTCCGGTCTGATGCGTAGATTCTAATTTTTTGTATCATATCTTCGTAACTCTTTGAGGTATGAAATTAATTATAATTATAAATATGTAGGCCTATTTATAATAAAAATCTTTTATTTGAAACATATATTTATAAAACCAATAATTTTCAAGCTATACGCAACTATATAGGCTATATATTTTTTAACTTTTTGAACACTTATAGTAAAGTGTTGCGATTGTCAAAAAAATCTAAACAAAGATGCTGATGGACGTTGACTTTTCGTGACCCCCCCGAACCCTAAAAAGGGCTTTTGCAATGCCATCGTCTGTGTGTCTTTCTAACCCTAAAATTAAGAGTAGTTTAATAAAGGGCGAAAAGAGAAAGGAACGCTTTTCTCAAAATTGGCTCTAACGATTTTGATAAATATTCGTATCTAGGTGTTGCTTAAGGTTATACATAAAATGTGTATTTTCATTTTCCCATGAAAATGACTTATAGGGTACTTTACAGAAGCGGAAATTTCCATTGCTCTGCAAATATATTAGATACTAAATAACTTATCATTACAAAATTGTATCACTATGAAAATTAAAAAAAAACTTTTATTTGAAATATATTTTTATAAAACCAACAGTTTCTGATATATTGGCAAATATATCAACACAATTTTGTGAGCTTTAGTTGTACAGAAATAATAATGTTTTAACGCAATCATTCTCTAATGTCAAAAAAGTTTATATTCTTTTTCCTTTAACCTCTTAGGAGAAATGTTTGTACAGCAATGATTTATTTCTATTATTTTAGACTCAATAATCAATATTAACATTTTTTATTATTCAAAATATATAAATGATGAATTTAATAGCAATGCGATGACCTGAAGTTGTGCAACCCCTAATATAATGTCGAAAATTTTAACCAGAAGTTGAAATTTGAATATGAAGTGTTGACTCTAGAGGACCCAATATCGATCTTTTTTATTGGTCCAAATATACAAATGAGCACATTAATTCTTTGAAAATAAAATTATAAAATTTAAAATACCCAAAAATTGTCAAAAATTGTTTAACCTAAGTATAGCTCAATTTATGCTTGGGTTTGCTTTCGTTTCATATATATTACGAGCTTTGAGTAAATATCTCCATTTTTAAACAATAGAGCGAGAAAGTCCATGCAGAGTTCCGTTGCATTTATTTATTAATAATACCGTAATTTATTTGTTGCTCTATTAAGTCTGATAAATAAACTAACTGATATTTTAGATTTGGTTATGCTAGCAAGGACTTTCATTCTACAAGACTTTCGTTTTGATTTGTCACTGCTTTGTTTATCTTACCAATGAAGCTTCATTAAAATTTGTAATGACCATTTGTATATACTTTACAAGATCACAGGTATTTGTTTCCTTTTTTATGAATAGCTGGAATGGGCTCGTTGGCTATACCATGTACCCAAAATGGGTAAGTAATTGGAGGGTTGGTAAACACTGTATTAGTATATCTTATTGCCCCAAGTATGTTGTAAAGGATTAAATTTATAATATGAATCTTGCTTTGTTTGATAATATATTTATAATATGTAGCCTAATAGAATTTCATAGGTTTATATAACCCTTAGGGAAACTCCAGTACGTAAAGGTAAAAGTGGTAAACCCTTTTAAAAAAAGTAGGTATGAGGAAGTCTTACAGACTTTTCGTGGAAGGAGAGTGGGAAAAAATTCCTTAGTACACTCGGAGAGATTTTATCATCGACCTCCCTCGACCAGCATCACAAAATCCAAGGTGTCTGACGAGAGCATTTTAAAAACCTGTCCGTATAAAGTTAGTGTAGGAACAAGAGTAACATTATTATGTGAATATTAATTTGTTTTATAATCTATGGTCAACAGCCAATTGAAAGAAACAAGTAATAACCAATGTTGGTGGAAACGTTCATTTATGGACACACCCTTTTGATGCGCCTATAAAAGGCATGAATCCGGTAAACTAGTCATTATAAACTCAACATTAAGAGCAAAACATGAGTTTCTACGCCACAATTAGATACATCAATATGTAATTCAGTTATTTTCTCTTTGTTTAGCGTAACTATCATGGACAATGATAACTAAATCAATGATTTCCCCTTTGTTTATATTTTCTTGTATAATAGATCGTGCCAATTAATGGCGGGGAGATGCCCACTTCCTATTATTGTCAGAGGTGACTTAAGTAAAAGCTCCATTAGGGTGATTCCTAAGATCGAGCTTTGACTCCTAGTGTGGCAACCTTGGTCAAGGTCCTCCAAGTAGAGTGATTCCTATGTTGTGTCTTAACTCCCTGACGTGAGCCTCCAGCACTCAAGGCAGGAGTAGTCAAATCCTTCCATCGATGGAAGCTGTCCAAGTCAAGGGTTTTTACTAGCTGTCTGATGATGACAGTGACCGATGGTAGGCATGGAATCATTGGTCCCTAAATTTCCCACTGCATGCGTTTGCGTGCATGGATAATCTCTGAGTACACAGCCTTGATGGGTTAGAGGAGCCATGAAATAGGTATCTGTTCCCAAGATAATGGCAGCGGGACCCTGTACAGAAAGTGAATTCCCATTTGGAAAAGTCTCTGACTTACATAAGGTGGCTGCTTTGTGACGTGTAGGTGCCTTAACTATCACACCTCCCTTAAAAAAGATCTTAAGACCAACGTTTCCCATGATTCCTACCTAAACTTTTGGATGAGTTTGCACTTTTTAGGTCCTGGGTTAAGAAAATACATACTCATTGAAATGAACACAAACACAAGCAATGACACAGTTTTGTGTAAATACCTCCTGTATTTAAAAATAATAATTCTATTATTTCAGTACACACACAGAAATTAGAACGATTTCAATGGGATGGAGGTTGCTGTTTGTGGTCAGTAGGATTAATTATTCAAGAAACAATCCTAGAAAATGGCAGGAACATTTTATGCCTGGCATCAAACTGATTTCTAGCTTTGTTCTTTATGCTGACAAGAGTTGAAAAACAATATTCGAAGAGATAGGTTGTTGCAAATGGAATTAATTAAAGAGCTTTCTTTGGCAAAACCTGGTATGAAACCATTTGAGAGCACCAAGTTCATAAATACTTTTAATCACATTTTGTTTGAACAAGGATTTGCTCTGCAATTCAATGAGATCATCCTTTTGCTTATCTGCACTATCCATAAAATTTAAATTAAATGTGAAAGGATTTAAAATACACTTGTCACTATTCAATTCGTTTTGAAATTGGCATTAAAATAGTCTGTGAGATTATAAATATGACTCAAAATATTGCCTTGAATCCACTCTATGGCATTCTCTGCAAAGCTATCTCGGGAAAGAAGATCATTTTCCAAAGTAGGAAAATTTGCATATTTGCGTTCCACCAAACGTCTCCTCCAAAGTTACAATTTTGGCTTGTATCCAGCAATCTTCTCACTAGCATCTAATACAGTCACTTCCAACCCTTGAATTAAATGTTGAGGTCATTCAAGTGTGAGAATATAGCCTCAAGATAGACCAACGACACAACGGTGCTTTGGGTTTAAAACTCTTCACACAATTTATTTTTCTTTTCTTAAAGAAATATGGCTATATCTATTCTTAATTACATAACACGAGTTAAGACTCGTCCACGCGAGAGCCAGTACACTTCTGTGTGATACAACAAAACTTTATTTTCGGCTCCAACTACTTGGAAGAATAATTTGAAGAATTTGGGATTCAAATCCCCAAATCTTATGAAGTTTACAATTCTAATAGCTATGGAAATTGATGATTTAATTCTTGCAGGGAGAGTTTTTGATAGCAGCTCATTACGGTGTATAAAACAGTCTAATATCACCACTTTTGGAGCCTCCACCTTCACCAAAACTCAAAAATGAGATTTTATTTCCAGCATGTAAGGTGCACCACAATCAATGCAGATGAAACCCTATTTTGTTTTCCAGTCAAGTCCATTTTTTAAAAGAATTTGTCCATTGGTAACTGGAGTACATCAACAGGTTTTGTAGTAGTAACTATCACTTCAGAAAAAATAAATAACTTCTTTAATGCACATATTGTTAGCGTAGCTCACAAAGACCAATAGTTGACTGCATTGAGCTTCCACTGTACTTTCATCCAATTAAAGTCCAAAGAACAGAGCCATTTTTTGAGTTCGTTCATAAGTTGATCCTAAACATCGACCGACATATCCTTAGTTCAAGAAATGATTACGTCATTTGACAAATGTATTTAAGCAATTTTTTTTTCTCCGTTGGCGCCCTTGAGAACAGCTTTGATCATTTCAAAGTAACAAGGCTTGAATAGTGGTTTGCCGATTATGTGAGGCTTTTTGTTCTTTGTTATTATGTAATATGACACCTTATCGGAGGCCTGAAAGAGTGAATTTTTGGTAGTTTCAAAACCCAAATTATTAAGCGTACCTGATGAGTGTACTCAAACATTTTTTTGCTTCAGTATTTCCAGCGAGTCTTCAGAATTCCCTAGGTGCCTTTTGCGAAACGTTCGTGAAGTTTATTAGGCTTCATGTTATCGTTATAAGACTGTTGAACATAAAAAAAGGATTATTTATTCCATCTTTTCCAAGAAACACGTGAATCAAAATTTCAAATAATCCTCACAGTTATTCCTTTTCTTCGACATTTTGTTGTCTGTATAGGATCTGAAATGAATATTTTGGATATAATTTATTCACAAAAGAAATTAGGTATTTTTGATAGGTTAAGACTTATTTTAAGAAAAAGCTTGTCACAGCCTCAGTAGCCAGTGAATTCGCGATCAGTTGGGTTGGCCAGTATGTTGGTCCGTGCTCCTGAAGGCCGTTTATCTTGATTTGTGAGAGCAGCCTGTAGGGCGCTTGCCTTGAGTTGGTGAGAGCAGCCTGAAGGGCGCTTAGCTTGAGTTGGAGAGAGTAGCCTGAAGGGCGCTTATCTTGAGTTGGAGAGAGCAGCCTGAAGGGCGCTTATCTTGAGATATAGTAATGATAATAGTGAAGCCTGATGGGTGCTAATAGTTTGTGGTATTATTATTTTAATTATAATTAATATACTTTAAAGTATAATAACGTTTATTATGATATATCACCCAAACTTATCTAAACAACAGTATCCAGTGTCCTAGCTCAAATAATACAAAAATATTGTTCTTATGTATAAAAAGGTTATGACAAGTATGATGACTTAATATTATTACATACATTTGTATATCTTAGATATAATACAATAAGTTAGGGTTCATTCAGATATAATTATCCATACATTTCTTCATGTCCTTGGCGTAGAATTTTTATTCCAGCTCGTCAGCATCAGGGGTGTTGTTTAAAATCCTCAGGTTGAGACAGATACATCCCTTTGTGTCAGAGCAAGCTAGCAGATTTGCTAGGCACTAGTATTACGGTCCTTGCTAGCCTAGGTGGCTCGGTGGGAAAGGTGGCCAGCCTCGATGGATCGCTTGAATATGAGAATAGAGGAGACGCTGAGTAAGGCAGGACGTAACAAACTAAACCTCTTTCCTGTTATTGACGTAATTTCTAGTACTCAGATTTCTAGTAATCTACTTGTTGTTTACTTGTATTTTGTTGAATAAAGAAGATATGTCCACGAAATATGAACAAAAGTAAATTAATTTCTGTACTTTCTTATAATCACTAGACATATAATATGTTCTTTGTTGCAAACTCTCTCCTAAGCTTTATCATCCACAGATAATAATGTACGAACAACAAATTTGATCAATTTACCCAGCTAATTGAACAGGTATGTATGCGTTTTAATATTATTCTGGCATGCCACGACATCTGTTAGTAAGTCAATGATTCTGTCTGAAGCTTCCAGGCACATCTAGCGGCATATTGTATAACTACTTTAAGAATGTTGTTCAAATAACGGCTAGCCTTCATCACCCAACGTCTGAGTATTAAATATTTGTGTTGGATTTCCGTCCCTGCGAATCATAATATTTTATGTACTGTACGTACAATTTGTAAGTAAAATACGGAGAAAACCATTTTGTAGTTGAGAGGCAGCTCACACCTGCCCTAAAATATGCCCATGCCTCCCCTGGGAATGCGTACCCCAGAAATGAAGAATTCCTGTTCTAAGAAGAATAACAATGAATTCTAGAAAGCACTTAAGTGGATACCAAAAAGTAAAATTTAAGGAAACGCGAACTGAAGAAATATATAAATGTCATGAACCAAAATACTATTTTGAAATGTCAAGTTTGTCAACACCTACAGTTGAAACAAGCCAAGCAAACACCATTGAAACCAGTGAAAGTGCACAAACTGTGGGATCTCTTTCTAGCAATATTCAACCCAATGTTGACGCTTTTGATAAAGATGACTATTACAGTGATCAATATGAAAGCACAGCGGAACAAGCAAAGAATGGGCATAAACATGAAACAGGAAACAAATTCCGTGATTTCAGAGACTATACAGGGACCTAAAAACCTGATTCCACATATCAGTTTATAATGATTTCATACAGAATTGTTTAATGCAAGACATGTGTTTGTTTTTGAAATAAAAAATAAAAAAACAGATTATGTACTGTAGATACCGAATAAAGAAGGGCTTACAAGAATCAAAACAGAAGATTCTCAAACAAAAATCTTTTTTTTTTAAAGAGATAGAAAAAAGGCCAGACTGTGATGAGATCCTGGTTAGTTCACTCAAAGAGCAAAGGAGGTAAACTATGTGGTTTGGTTTGCAAACTTTGCCAAACATCTCTTACAACAGGTGGGTTTTCTGACTGGATGAATGTACACAGAACCCTGAAGAATCGTGAATACAGCATGGAACATAAGAAGGTGATGCTATGCTGGATAACAAGAGAGTAAAATACAAATACTGTAGATCAGAAACTTAAGGAACAGATAATAAAAATCATACACTATTATTTTAAGTATCATGCTGAAAAGAGTTGTAGCTATTATTAAGTTTTTTGAGTGAAAGAGGTTTGTCATTTAGAGGTCATAAAGAGAAAGGGAGCTCACCAAATAATGGAGTGTAATTGAGTCCCTGACGCCCAGAGCTATATAGTAAGGGCTGTCTCAGTTCTTTGATGTTGGCGCTACCGCCTTGGTACCTCTGGTTGAAGTGGGAAACACTGCCGTGACGTCACAGCTCTGACACTGCTCGCGACCACCTGAGTAGTTAGGATGGCAACCTAAATCACGCTGGGATAGGTGGGATTTGGTCACGTGACCACGCCTCCTGCTCTCTGATTGGCTGT
>CABFVZ010003871.1:28057-62677 GCA_902151445.1 Timema monikensis | reverse complement strand
AGCAATAAAAAACATGTCAAAATGAAAAGTGTATTAATTCTTCAATAGGCGCCCATCGCGGTAACGAAATTCCAGAACGTTACATAGTCACAAAAGTTTAGGACTAGGCTATGCCATCTGGGGGCACCATTTTTTTCCCCTCTCTCCCCTAAATGTTATCATTGAGATGATTAAATATAGGCGGGAGGGAGAGAGGGAGAAATAAAAAAAATAGATTATAGATTATGTATAATTTGCATTGAGCACCAACACCTTTGGATGTAGCAAGTTGAAGATAAATTATATCTGGGTGTATGCGAACAAAATAAGGTTGAATGATTACCCCCAGTATCTGCCAATGACACTTACACTGAATGTAAGAGTGCTCATGTAAGCTATGATCTGTGTCGAAACTTCTTTGAGGTGAAACGTGAGGATCGCCAACCATACTGCCACCAGGCGGGGATCTAGTAAAGTAAATAAAATGTCACTTAGGATATAAACCCAAATTTAAAATTCATTGTGATTGTTTTTGTTTGGTTTAAAATTAATATTCTTAATTGTAAATGTAATAGCTAAATAAATATGATAGAATTGTAGGGAAATGAAACACAAATAAATGTAAAAACACTAACACATATTTACAAACACTTTAATATTTTGATGTAATATGACATAAAATGTAACAAAAAAAAAGGGGGGTAGGGGGCTGAAATATCAAAAGTAAAAAGATCTTGAGCTGTTAATATGCACACAAATTGCAAAACATCTGAACTTATTTGTACAAGAAAGTTTTATTTGAGGTATTTAATGTGCACATTCTGAACCAGCTGATTTTATCAGCCCACAAGAAACTCTATGAACGAGAGTGAAAGGCCCACCATTTTTGCCAGGAAAGGTATTTTTACATGCCTTCCAGGGTTCTTTTACATGCCATAAACAACAAGGGACTGATGGTTTTACTCCCTCTTCAAAGGAAGATGTGCTACAGATTTTTATCCCTCAAGAAAAATTTGTCGACCTCGGCCAGGTTTGAACCCACGAACATCGGGTCTTGAGATGAGCACTTAACCCAAGATCCCTGAGGTCAACAGCAAGAAAGTTGACTTGCACATTTTCCGTGTCGTGTACGTGTGATTTTTTTTATTGTTTGTAAATTTGTTTCCATTTCAAGCTGATCAAAAAAATTATTCGCATCTACAACGTGACATGTACTCACATGCTGCCAGTGTCAGAGAGTCGTGGGGAAGGGCTGTGCTGATCCGTTGTTCCGAACATGTGCTGCCACTCCTCATTCATCATACCAATGTGAGAGTCCTGGGCGGACACCTTTTTCAAGCGCTGGTTCTTTCTCAACATTAACAGAATACAGGATGTCACTCAAACACACTGTCACACAAAAACACTTTCTACTGTCCACACCTGTTTTTTTTAGCAACATGTCCTACTACCTGTTCAAGTGATATGCATATGTACTAATTAATCTAATGAGCTCTGGATGAGGAAGGTTCAATTTGTAGGAAGTGCACCCACCGATTAGATTAGCTCGTGATACTAAAAAGTTTAAGTATGTTCTATACTAAAAATTCCTTAACTCATAGCGCCTGAATATGTTATGTTTCCCCAACCCTTAATTACTGTAAATTAACATATATTTGAATTAATTCCCATTTATTTTATCTTAAATTAAAGTAAATTTAAGTTAGTGTGGAGATGATTGGGCAGTAAGAACAAGTATTGCTTTGTTTACTCTCACAACCAGCCATTCTAAAAGATAACCCCCTGTCTGACCTAAGCTTCACATGCTGTTACTTTGCATATGTGTCGAGAACACAGTCAGAATTTCTTAATCAGTAACTTTTGGGACGTTCTCATGTTTGGTTCACTTTCCTGTAAGTCATGTGACTATTTACTATTCTATGGTTGGTTGAATCAATATCTGCAATAACAATATTTTAAAGAAAGGACAAAGGGAAATTGCTGTGTCTTGAGAAGACCACATGCTTCTCCCGTTGTCCGACTAATGCTTTGTTCGGTTTGATAACAGATTTGAAGAAAGCCACATGCATCAATCATGGTGCTCCATATACTTTTCAATAAACGTTTTGGAAACCACACGTGTTTTGTGTGGTGTTTCGATTTAATAATCATGTGTATTTTGAAATAATCAATAAAAGGTGGTTGGATAAACCAATAACTTGTTAAAAGTATCTTAGTTTAAAATTAATAAAGAACCACTCAGCCATGACATAATCATGGTATAAGTATCATTTCATATAGGTACGCCTAGATGCGTAGCACTTAAAATGCCAACACAGCTTGGGGTATTAACATGGTGTCACATCACAATATGGCTTTTACAATAAAAAGAACAACAAAGTTCACGCTTTACATTGCTGCCACTGGACAAAGAGGTAATGGCTGCCCCTTAAAGAAAATCAATCATTACCGTACATACCGCCCAATCACCTGACCTAGGTTTCATTCTATTAGAACTCATTAGGGAGGAGTGTGAAACGCATAACGCAACTTCTTAAAATATAAAACCAAAAAACACAAAAGTGAGAAAAAGTAAATTTGTAAAGAATGATAGGACCCTTAGTTAGAAACATGTAAAAGGAATAACATAATGAACAAACAAAGGAAATGGACAATGGAGGCGAATAGATAATATATATCTTTAAGGAAACCCTCTTTTTCAATTTTTGAGGTAATTTGTTGTGTATCTTTTCAGACATAAGGATGTTTCATATAAGGTTGCCGGGAAATATAGTGAATGTATCAAAGAGTCGGGATCGAGGTAAAAGGATTGAGTAACACTGCATTAGACTGATTAGTCAAAGCTTGGGGCTTTACTTAAATATAGTGTTCAACAATGACATTGATGAGGTCTTACCTTGCTTGTAAGGCCGCAGTTATTTCTGTCTTAGTCATGTTGAGCGGTAGTAGTGGTATGGTGTGGCATGGCAAAGGTGTCTTCAAGTTTGACAACTCAATCTGAAAACAAAATGTTACGTTAATAAACTTTGGAAAAATAAAAAAGATTATAAACTATTTAAATGTAAATATATTCTACTGTAGGGTTTGCAACACTTTTAAACTTCAACTTTGCTTCAAAAAAAAAAATCAGCTTCAACTTTGCTTCAAACAAATATCAGCTTCAACTTTGCTTCAAAACAAATATCAGCTTCAACTTTGCTTCCAAACAAATATTAGCTTCGATTTAAATTTTAAAGAAAATACAGTTTCGACAATTAAAAAGCTTCATTATTTAAAATTTTGACAGCTAAAATACACAATGTATGGTCCATTATTAACATTCTGAGCTGTTATGTACATTATAATGAAATATTCATATGGAAAAATATAAAGTAATTGAATTTCAAGTTGGGATAATAGCTCGATTTATCTAAATAAAACAAAATATTACAAACAATTCATCACCCAAGAATGCAAGTGTTCTATGTCCAATTTTTCACTTTTGTGTAAAAGAGCATTGAAGTTTGACCTTGTGTATAAAACCAATGTTACTAGATGACAACTCGAGTTTGTATCTTATTAAGTAATTATATAGTAGTCTCAATTTCACCGCAGGTGAACCATATGCATTCTAAATAAACGTAAACACCAAATATCTGAAATTTAACAATTTTGGAGATAAAACACTTTCATTCTCGAGTGACGAATTGTGCAATAAAACTTTTTCCAATTGATTTTATTGTATAAAGTTATAAAAATAACATAATATTCTTTCAGGCATAAAACAACAAACAATAAAATAATAGAACTTCAATTTAGCTTCGATAATATTTGGTATAATATTGGATTTGAGTTTGTTTCGAATTTTAAAAGTGGACTTAATACACCCCTCCTATAGTTCCAGTTGTGGCTATCTTCGACTTTCTTTAGCATCGTGTCTTACTACTCGTCCAGGTTATATACATAAGTACTAATTGCACTAATGTGTTAAGGATGAGTAAGTTTGAATTTAGAGGAAATGTACACATATTTGTGTGGTTGGAGAGTGAAAAACTATTTAGGAAATAACACCCTAAGTACACCCAATCAAGATTCAAACCCCAACCTCCCTGTCATCGGCAGTCCAGTCTATTACTAGAGTGATGCCTTAGATCATTTGGTCACCGAAGCGAGTCGAACTATTTGTTATTGTTTATTTGTAAGTGCTTTAGAAACAAACTAAAGCCCTACCTTGCCATCAGCCTTATAGCCTCCGGTTTTCCCATCCAGAATGTTGGAGTAGACCTGTATCTTCTTCAGGTGCCGAGCTTGAAGCAACACCAGATCCTCAACCGCATCTGTCATTCCCTCTGAGGTCAGCCGACGAAACAACTGAAATATATTACACCATAATATATACATGCAGATAGATAAGCACATCAAGCTATTTTCCAGTAATACTTTCCTATATATTGCGTACAAGAAATAGCTGCCCTGTGAGGTCAGCATATCTTGGACCCCTTGTTTGGTGGAGCCTATCGTGGTGTGTTAGGTATCACAAAGAAAGGCAACTTAAACCAAGCAGGTCAAAGAGAGAATTAGATAAGTGTCATTCAAGGTTTTACAAATCAGCAACATGTCTTCTTTTAAGAAGAAGCTTTATTTGTCATGACCTAATGTAAATATATAAGTGGAAATTCTGAAAATTGAAAAATGACACCTGGACACAGGAATCGAACCCGTGACCTTTGGCTTCGTATGCCACTGCTCGAACCACTGAGCTATCCAGTAATTGCCCCGTGCCCAGGATCATTCTTCACTCATAAATCCTCACTAAAACAAATATAATAGCTTTGGCTATTTGATTCTTAAATATAAGTGGAAAGTCGCACCAAACATTTATAACAAGTTTAAATAAATATTCTATATCCAGATGAATAAAATAATTTAATCTTCAAACAACGTCAACCATGGTGGAGTCAAGTATGTAAATATGCCGTTTAAAATCGTTGCACAATGATGGATTAGGTTGATCCCAAAATTGAAGTAGCAACTGTCACCAAACCGCTGGACAACAAAGACCAATGACAACCAGTCTTATCATCAAACTACTGCTACTTCCAAATGAACCCATTTCAATATAAAACAATAATAAAAAAGACTCAAACAAACATTTGAATATTTAGGTCTATATAAATAGTTCACAAAAATGAGAAATATAATTTCGATGAAGGTTGTACAACATCACAATAAACAAAAAATCATTGACTCAAGTCACTTATACTGATTCTAGCCCATCAACAGAGATTTTAATGTTGTAATATTTTTATTTCAATGCAAAATAAAATTTTAAGAAGCTGTTAACATTTACTTACATTTCTGAGGACCACTGGAGGCTCAATATACTGTGAGACATGGCCTGCTCGGATGTCTGCGCGTGCCCTCTGCCTGTCCTTGAGTGTCTGTAGAAGCAGGTCGATGTCTGGGCACTTGATGACGCTGTCGTAAACCACCCGGGGGATGGGTGGACCCAGAGCGTTCAGCAGGAGCATCTGGATAAATCGGGGACCACTTTCTTATGAGCATTGTTCCTGTTACATATCTTACACTATGGTTGTTTGAAGTTTCAAAAACTTAGGAGACTTTGCTTGGAATTTTTATTAGCATTTACTTTNCACTATGGTTGTTTGAAGTTTCAAAAACTTAGGAGACTTTGCTTGGAATTTTTATTAGCATTTACTTTATTCAGAAAAAAAAAAAATCTGACTTTAACAAATACTTACAAAGCTTCAAAAAAAACAAAAAAAATAAACGCTCAAACACACATTCATTTTCAATCTTGGTTATTTATTTAAATCACAATATATGTTTGTATTTAAAGAAAATGTGGAAATTAAATTACAACTTGTACTAATAACTTGATTTATCAACTAGGACAACCCTGTCTTGGTGGTTGAATGAGCAAAGGCATCACTCACTCTTGCAAAAGAGTAGAATGTGTGTGATGGAGAGCTCAGGGTTCGAATTCTGGCTGGGTGCATTGAGAATAATTTTTCCTCAAAGGTTTTCCACTAACCTGCAACACAACTGCATGTGCACTGAGAATAATTTTTCCTCAAAGGTTTTCCACTAACCTGCCATACAACTGCAGGTGCACTGAGAATAATTTTTCCTCAAAGGTTTTCCACTAACCTGCCACACAACTGCAGGTGCATTTCCTCTAAATTTGACTTCCCTCGTCCATACATTATTTATTGTAAATAGTGTGAATAGCCTATATGGGTCAAACATTTTGTAAACTATATTTGGTGTTTTAATTTAGAAAATCTTAAAAGATGGGTCGAATCCACTATTTTAAGAGTATGAATATTTATTTCACCTTTGAATCCTTAATCTCGAATTTGAATTCGAATCTTGTAAAAAAATCATTAATATAAGAAGAAATAGGAATATATCTGAATAATAGAAAGTAGAGATAGTGGTTAAATGTTAAAATTTTTGATAAAATGTATTCACTATACAGGGGTTTTCAGATAATTTTTTTACTTTCTTGCTATCTTACAGGTAGAGAAAGTATTGTGATCATAAAAAAATCGGACTCGAGATTTTTATGAATGTCAACGTTTCATGATAACCCCCCCCCCTCCCCCGCCAATCCAAAAAAGTGTTTTTTTTATTTATGTCTGACTGTTTGTACCTCGGACTAGATCCTAAACTATTTTAAAGGTCAGACTAAAACTTGGTCAAATCCTGGATAACTCAGTGATAGAGCATTGGCAAGTTAAACCAAAGGTCCCTGGTTCGATTCCCATGTCAATGTGTCATTTTTCAACAAATTTAACTTATATAAACAAACAAGAATGTACAAACTTCTTCAAATAGACTTTAAGAATATATCATTAACGTATTTGATTTGGATTTGCTTTGAATAAAAAAATTGGAATTTGCATACACCTAATCTACGACTTGGGTGATTCCAAAACCACCTCAAACAAGGATGACTGCAGACTCACCTCTTTATCCACCTGTATGAGAGGATGATACAGGTATGGTTGTAAAGCCGCCATCACCTTGCACTGAACGTCCACCATATTGAGCGTGCGCGACATCGCACTAACAAAACCCACTATAGCCTAGAACAACAAACATCCTTTCATTCAGCGTTAGGTAGAGACACAGATATTTTTATCATATTTGTTCTTACAAACTCTTACTAGCTCATTAGAATAAATATGAACATATTTTTTAAAGTTTATTGTGACATTTTAAAATATATTTTACACACACAAGTTAAACAAAATTGGATCTCATCGCGAAATTGACTATTTTGCCTTATATGAGTGAATAATGAGCAATTAGGTCAATTTTGATATTTGTTTTACTACCATGTCTTACTATTTGTTGAGGTTATAGGCACATGTATTAATTATTAGAATGGACTGGGGATGAGGGAGGAAGCAATTTTAAAGATAATCTACCTACATTAGCGTGGAAAGAAAGAATGGGATACCATTTAGGAAAACCCACCCTCATGAGAGCCGACCAGGATTTGAATCCCAGTCTCTCCATCTTCAGCATGCCAGTCTAACAAAAGAATTACACCATAAGACTATTCAGATGCTAAAACAGAGTTTGATGAGAATTAACAATATCAACATTGAACATATCTTTTTAGTAGCAGACGTAAAATTTCTTTAATTTTTTTTTTTGCATGAAATTACTAGGAAACATAGTTTCAACTGCACTGACCAATCAAAGTATTTATTCTAGAATCTATTTCCCTCATCCATATACCATTGATATAGAAGAATTACAATATATGTTTGATATGGCTTTTATGACAGTCAAATTGTGATCAAAGTCAAATAATTTAAATTTAAGAATGAGACATATAGCCATAATTTTTCTATCGATAGCAATATACCACTTAAATGTGAGTCGATTTTTAAAAATATTTTTAGTCGAAATAGGAATTTTATTTACAGAATTTTAACATCGAAATACAAATTTCAATTTAGTGAAATCCAATCATTTTTATTTACCACAAATCTGGGTCTCTAGAGAGAGAGAATTAAACCTTAAAAGTGAAGAATTAATCTTGGAAAAACCAATATTATTTTTAAAGAGTTACAGTATATGTTAGTATCTAAATAAGAATAGTAAATATGTCAAATTCGATTTCTTGATAGTTTCCCATTTTAATAACATCGAAAGTACCAAACTTAATATTACAATTTTCAATACACCAATTCTTAGCTTTTAAATTTCTGTATTTCAAAAAACATGGTAATATTTAGAATTGGATTACTTTTCTTTGTGACTATTATTATTAGTTATTTTGCTGTTTCACTTCACAAACAAATTGTAAATATACTCTACTTAACCTTTGTATTCTAGTAATCTTGCCCACCAAAAGCGTGGCTGTTCCGAGTTTTTTCTACCATTTACATATTTTATTTGGTCCCCTCCTCCCTCCCTCCTTCACACCACTACCCCACAATATATTACAGTACAGTATAAATAACATATTTTTAATTTTAGGTTGGATCCACGGAACTCGATTTGTAAATATTGTGGAATTGGAATTAAGAAAAACAACGGCCATGACATCTTTAAAAAATAGTGTTTGTTTTTATTAAGAGTTTGGTAGAATGCAAATCTCCAATTGACCTTTGAATCTCAAATCTCAAATCCAAATCTTGGGAAAAATTAGTAACATAAGAGCAAATATAAATAGTAACTAAATGTCAACATTATTTCTTATAATCCATTTATTAAACAATAACATTCATACATTTAGTTAAGTGTCCACCATTAATCAGTATTAGAGAACTCTAAAACAAATTTCACTAGGAAAATTAAAATAGGGGTTTTACTTGAATCTTGAATATCTTTAAGTATTCAAGGGTCATATATAGTTTTAATTTTAAAAAAATTGATAGATATGTTTCTTACCTGCCGCACCCACAAGTTTGGATGAACTAAGAAACAAGTAGTTTCATTGAGCAAATCATAAAGAGCAGACTTGTTCAGTAGACCTAGCTCGGTTAGAGCCGTCATCGCATTGATTGCCTTCATCGTCACAAACTCTTCCACATCAGTCAAGCCCTTAAATTTAAGAAGACAATAAACATATCATTAATACACAATGAAATTCAGATCTAATTATATTTGGAAGAAGGTAAAAAAAACAAATACAATATGGCTTTTATAATGAAAAGAAGAACACAGTTCACACATTAGATTGCTGCCACTGGACAAATAGGTTATAGCTGCCTCTTGAAGAAAATCAATTGTTTCCACCCAATCTCCCGACCTAGGTTAAATTCTATCGAAACTCATCAGGGGGTAGTATGAAACGTGTAACTCAACTTCCTAAAAAAAAGGAAATTGGTGAAGAAGTATAGGACACTTAGATAGGAACATGTAAAAGGAACAAATGAATGTGTACCATCTATGTCACATCTTGTGGACTATTTGAAATGTGTGTCGATAGATGGCACTTTGCGTCCACTCAGGACAGAGATGGAGTGTATAAGAACAGGTCAGTTATGTACGGATTGTTGAACAGGTCAGGGCTGGCATCTGCACCGCACGAGTTAGAGCAGTGTCAGACGAAAAACGTTTCTTGAGTGCCCAGTGGGCCAGTGTATTAGAGTGTTTGAATGTGTTTTGTTTCATTTGCCCTACAATATTGTGGGTCATAAAAGTTAATCAATTTACTCATTAATATAATTATGTTGAACTTAACCCCACTGTGTTTTATTTACAGGTGGCTTAGTCTTATTTTGTACACAAATAACAGGGGTGGGGGGTAGTAACCGAGTATCAAAGCTCAATTAGTGAAATTTTCTTGGTCAGCGGGGTGACGTGACCGTTTAGTGATGTATTGGTGCTGCGTTCTGTCGGGGAAATTTACCTAGTGATAACAAAAGGGTACAAATAACAAACACAGGAAATGATGATAGAATTATAGAAATAAATAAAGCATAAATAAAAGTAAAAACACTAACACATATTTATAAACACATTAATATGTTGATGCTTGCATTGCATCATATTTATTTATTGCCTATTATATTAGGCTTAATGGACTTAATTTCATACATAATATTTTAATTGGCCAAGGTGTACAGGGGAGTCACAAAATCCAGTGCCCGACAGTTAATTTATCAATGTGAAAGGGTAAACCCACATTTCATCAATAATAAATTTTCGGGCTGCCGGGAATAAAACTCGGGACCCTTAGCTCAGAAGGCAGACATGTTACCGAATGACCCAAGGTGTGATTAGCTGCTTTTATCTACTAAAAAGATTCAGAGAAACATTGAATCAAATTCTAAGCCCAATTAACCTGCTGTAGAAGTGGTGTGAGTATTGGTGAGCTGTGCCAACCCACGTAGGCAGCCACGCCAACAATACAGTCGAAAAATGACCCTCTTAGTTGCTTGTCTTCTTTGTCGTTTAAGAATGTTATCATGTGGGAAAGTAAAACATCGTTGGCTGAAAAGGAAATCACAGCAAATATTAAATGATACCATTTCAATGGAAGAGTATTAATATTAGTCTAATATAATTTATGGATTAAATACAATGCAATAATTTATGAAAGATTTAGAAATAATTAGCGGTAACAAATAATAAATATATAGGATGTGTAATATATATATATATATTTTAACATAAAAAGTTATTTTGATTCAACTATTAGTACCATATTCTTGAAAAATATCATAAATTTACCTTTTTGCTTTCCGAAAAAGACGCACAGTTTTGTGATTCCATTCTCCATTAAAGTTTGTTTGACAAGATTCTGAGGGTCTGTCAGTAGAGTCGCAACTATCTGCTGAATCATCTCGTGCAAGGTTTGCAGCTCAGTCTCATAACTTGTCCTGGGGGAATCTCCTTGGAGAGCCGACGTCACTTGGCAGTGCTCCAGAAATCTACACATATATTTATTTTACAATTTATAAAATATATAAAAACAAATTAGTTGTGTATGAAGTCCTCTTTTTATTCAAAATAGAATAAAATATTCCTGAAATAAAATAAAATATCCAATACTAAAATAAAGCTTTATGTCAAAAAAATACATATTTTTGCATATTTATATGAATTAAGACATCATATAATTTAAGACATTGATTGTGGCCTGCAACGTAGGTGAAAATCCCTTTCCCGGCAAAAGTGATAAACGTTTTCGTATCCCCTCATATAAATTCTCGTGTGCTGATATAATTAGTTGGTTCAGAAAGTGCATGTTAAATAACTTAAGTAAATAAAAAATATTTCGGAATTTTCTATTAAATTCCTAGAATAATTATTACTAAAACCAAGAATATATCAAAACTTTACGCATGCAAAAACATAAATTGCAGATGAAACAAAAACTTTAAATTGGGTTTATCCTCTTCTATTTTGTATTATAAAAATTATTGTAAAAATATCTTTAAACTTCAGCGATTTTTTTTTTAAATATCCCTGGCTCCTCCGTGTCACTGAACCATCCAACTTTTCTAAGTGTGTATCACTCCCTGAGCGCATCTCACCTAAGAGCTGTCTCGGCCAGTTGTGCAATGTTTTCTGCGTATGCTGCTCTAACTATTACCACCTCATCATTGACCACCTGGAACAATAAATAACATAATTTATGAACATTTTTAGTTTGTACAATGTTATCCAGCACTAATTTTTTAGCACTGCATCTTACTACTCATTCGGGTTATACACCTGCTACTAATTAAAAAAGGAAATAGTTTGTATATTGGTTACACTGATTATTATTGAATTATAGACAAAATTGACTAATATTTGAGAGTAAAAGACCAAATATTCAAATTTAGCGAAAATATTAAATTTTGTTTTATTCTGTGTATATAATTCATTAAAAATGCTACAATGAGATTTAAAAACATTTTGATATTAATTCCAACATTAAGGGATTGTAAAAACACCTCTCAAAACATTTCCATGTTCCTAGTGATGGGTTCTTACAAATAATGCATAGTTAAAATCCTAGCTTAGAAAAAAATATTAATGAACACGGGTACCGGCGCGAGGCTGGGCAGAACATATTCTGGGAATACGTTGGCATCACTGCAAGGAACGTTTTTCACCAAGGCCAGACATTTGGTCAAAGTCTGTATAGCTCGAACACGCACTCGAGGAAATGGGTCGTGGACCAAGTAGAACTGTAGACAACACAGACAAAAGAATAAACAAATTCAAAGAATAGGATACTAGACTCAACATATGAGGAGTGAATATTATTCAGAAAGTAGTTATTTGAACAGCAATAAAATAGGGTATTTCAAAAGTATAAATTTAGATTGATAAAAGGAACCATCCCAATATGACTTCTCGTTGTAAAAGCCGTATCGTGTGTGTTCCCTTTCATGTGTTTACACTTCGTTCCTGTACATTCTTATAAATATTGCAAAACATACTTCTTAAGTGAAAAGTGGTTTTCCTAAGAGAGAAAAGTAAAATTTAAGTTACTCCTTATTATGGCATTAGACAGAAAAAAAAATCCTAAAAGTTCTCCCACACTTTTAAGTGGAGGTACATTTATTTAATAAGTGATATTACTATAAAATGACAAGTTTAATGAATTATAAATGAGAACAAACTCAAAAACAAACCCACTATGTAAGGAAGAATGCGATCCAAAATTGTCTCATCAGAAGTATGAGCTGAAAGTTCAAGTAGGATGTCCAAACAATGGAATTTGGATGTGCAGTGTCTCAAACCTCTGAAAATAAGTAGATATATATATTTGAAGCAATTTCTTACAGTCATTAATGTTTACATCCTGTAGCCTAGGTCAATTCTTTATTCAAGCCATATATTTTACACTACCGGCTGGCTAGGCCTGGCGTAGCTTCATCTGCCTTATAATCTAACTTAAGATTATTATTATTATTATTATTATTATTATTAGCACCGCGTCTTACTACCCGTTCGGGTTATACGCACTTACGCTAATGTGTAATGGTAGGGTGATTGTGAGATGAAATGAAGGACCTACAGTTTAACGTGGAATCCGAACCACGGTGGCGACCTGGCATTCCACACATTCACAAGATGTCTTGTCAGAGGTGTAGGAAGGGTTTGGAAATCAGATAAATCTGTGCCGGCACCGAGGATTGAACCCCGGCCGCCAGCATAGAAGTCTGACACCTTACCCCTAGACCACCAGGTCACCCTCTAACTTAAGACTAGGACAGGTACAACATCCAGTCTCTGCCCGTCAATTTATCAATGTGAAAGGATAAACCCATATTATCATCAATGATAAATTTTCAGCCGTGCCTGGAATCGAATTCTAGACCCTTAGATCAGTAGGCAGACATACTACTGACTGAACTAACGTGTCGGTCAAACTTTTGGATCGATTGTTAAAAGTAATTAAATTGACTTATGTAATGCACATTCGTACAATTATCAATCTACTATTGGCAGCATAAAGCCTTCCCGAGTCGAAGATGGTTGCGTTATCTGATAGCTTGTGATCTTAAATGATCTCTCATTTGTAGCTGATGATTTCTACACGTCCATCACAGAATCTGCCTTAAAATAAGAGTGAAGAATGATTCCGAGCATGAGGTGAATCCTGGATACCTCAGTGGTAAGAGCATTGACATACTAATTCAAAGATCCTAGGTTTGATTCTAGTATCCAGGTGTCATTTTTCAAGTTAAAGAATATGATATTTAGATGCAGCTATAGCAATGCTTAGCAACTACAATAGCTTGGCTATGTAATCCAAATATTTTATATGTTTGTATTAAGAGTTTGCTTTGAATTGTAAAAAGTTGATTTTACAGACACATGTTTGATAGTATTTATAAAAATATGAAAGCTATTTCCCCTGACCTGATGCAAGAAGTAACGAGAGAAGTGATGATCACCAGACCCTCTACTCTAGCGGTCGGCGTCTCATCTTTCTCGCTGCACTCTACGCTAGACTTCTCCTCACCCTCTCGCTGGTTCTCAGGAATCAGGATGTTTATTATGTTGCTAATATCTTTCTTCAACCTAGAACAACAGTCACATATAAAAATACCAAATAATATAAAAAAGGTGAGGTATAAAAAAACAACTCCATGGCGTTCGCCCGCAATCAAGCTATATCGACCGAGCATCCATCGTTTGTTGGTGATGATAGTAACAACACTTGTGGATAGAGGGTATCATGTGGTCAGCACAACAAACCCTCTGGCTATTAATCTCAGTTTTATAGGCTGGAGATGCTACTTTTTCATTCAAGTAGCTCCTCGTTTGCCCTCGTGAGGTTAAGCTAGTTGACCCCATTCCAGACCCACTGCTCCACAGAAAATCTGAAAACACCAGGGATCAAACCGAGGACCTCTGGATTTCTAGCCAGGAACTCTGAACACTAGACTACAGCGGTAGTAAAACTTTAGAGATGGATTCAAGTAGAAGTGTGTGATGTCGATCCAATTTGAAAAGAAGATAAAATAATACTAAGTATCTTTGAGTTTGAATATTTAAAAAGAAGAATTTAGTATTGGAAAAAACAACAACTTCGGGTATTTATTATAATTTATAAAATGCAATGTTGTGAAATGACTTAATACGGTTTGTCCGATAATATAGTTATCACAACATATGATTTAATTATTTTTTGTTTTTATCACGCAAACATTAATTTGTGATGTAAATAATAACACAAATTGAACATAAACGTTTATTTTAACATAAAATATCTTTATTTTTGAAGCTTCTTAGTTGTCAAATCTGGAAATTTACTTTCAAATCTAAGTTAATGCTGATGAAAATTCGAAGATTCGCAAACACTTATATTCAAGAACACGAAACAAATTACAATGAATGATAACGTGTTTTGTATTCAAGTTACACCCATGACGCACTTTTAAACTGGAGGCATTCAGGACTGTTGTGTTCATCTTGCAATGCACATATAATTTAAAGTCCAAACTCATCCATTTTTTAGAGATCAAGAAGCATTGAATGTACAGTTAAAAGTTTATCAAGTATACAAGTTTAGTACAAAAAAGCCTTTCTTTAAACATGTCACAGGTTTGTTTAGCTTACTATTACTATTAGAACGATCATTTTGTACTTTATAGGAGATAAGATTGTTTACTTTAAAAAAAATGAAGATCTGGAAGTGGTACATTGGTTATGCCATTAACTAAAAATGGGTTGGAGAGTTAGCTAAAGAAAGTTTGGTAAATACTATGCTATCAGCACCTGGGAGCCTCAAGATAAATATAATTTTTAATTTATTTGAGGTAGGTAACATACACTTTCTGAAACAACTGATTATATCTAAGGATGTGCAAGAACTATCCTTTCAATTCGAGACGAGAATATAAAAAGAGTATCGAGACACGAGAATGAGAAAACTTCCTTTGAAAGTAAAAAAAATTATACTATGTTTATTAAAGTAAATATATAGTTTATAGAGTTCCTTTTGACATTACTGCTGGCACTTGTTTTAGATTGACTTGTATATAGTTTATTCAAACACTCAAGATATAACTCATACACACTTTAAATGAAATTAATAAAATAGTGATAGGTAGTTACAATGAACACCATTTATAATTTAATTTTGTAGTGTAACAGCTTATATTGTCAAAGTTTGGTACTGAAAAACAATATTTATAACCAAAACATTTCTTAATGAAGGCTGTTTTTTTTGATTGGGCCTATTTTTGGGTTATTTCGGTTTTATAGGAAATAATAAATTTCCAGTTAGGTTTTTATAATTTCTTCGGGCCACTATTTGCTATTTTTTGATTTCTCAAATTTTCAAGATCCATTTTTTAACTTTTGAGACAAGATTGAGATTATTTTCTCCTTGAAATTTTGAGATATTTTCAAGTCTCGCACATCTCTAACTATATAGGCACACGACTTATAAACAAACTTAAATCTAGAACCGATACAACATCCATCACCCAGCTGTTAATTTATCATTTTGAAAGGGGAAACTCTAATTTCACCAATGATATATTTTCCGGCCATGCCAGGAATCAAACTCAGGACCTTTAGTTCAGTAGATAGATATGCTACCGACTGAGTTAAGGTGTCTTCGGCATAGTATTCTCTAAACTTATCATAGTTCTCCTGTTAAGTTTCCGAATGAAATAACACAAAATAAGGTTCTAAATAATTATTTCCGAGGGACCCTTAGTAGTGATAGAGCAATGCTCAAGATTAGCTGTCTTGTCGAGAACTTACCACTTGTATAAAACACATAAAAAAGTGTTGTTTTTTTAATGTGTACAGAATTATATAAAAAAATCTAGTGCTAATGATTGGACCTGGTAATCTTCTCGTCAGGTGAGAGGATCATGGGGGCTGAGAAGATGAGCATGTAGGACTGCATGAAGGAGTAGAAGTATTCTGGGAAAACTCTCCCCTTCTGTTGGTCAAGGTAGATCTCCGCCGACTGACGTCCTGTCGGATCCTTCTGCAGCATGTCTCGAATCAACTCCTGCACACATTATTATCGGCTAAATGGAGTGTTGAGCAAAGGTTTCGGGCCAGAGGACGAAGTGTAAAGGAGGGTCCACAGAAAATACCAGACCTTGACTCTTTTCAAGTAAAACTTTTAGGTTTATTTGATTAAAATTAGAACTAGGCAATTTTTTTTTTTTAAACTAGGGGTTTTGAAAGATTAAAAAAACTAAAATTCAATTTGTAAAAATATCAGCTTCAACTTCACTAAGTCGGGTCAAGTGTACTGAGGGTGGTTTTCCCCTCTCGCTTCAAGCTAATGCAGGTACACTTCCTATAGATTCAACCTTCCTCCACCCTGACTCATTTGCGTAGCTAGTTCATATGCATTTAGCATGAACAGTGATAAATAGAAACCATAAAAACAAAATTGTCTTCGTTACCGTCACTGTTTTCAACGTGATATTGATGATAAAAAGTCTAATATTTCAGTTGTGTGACAAAGTGCTGGTGGAGATGTTGTTTTATTACCCTAATACCCGGATCCTCCAGCCTGTCCAGCTGCTTGTCAATGTTGTACTCCCCACTCTGGTATGACAGTAGCTGGGAGAAGTCAAATGGGGGGTGTCCTTCGTTGAATAACTCCATCAAGGCGCAGCTGCAACACAGTCACACAACAGTTCAAGGCGAGAGAAAACAGAATTTAACCAGAGTCAAAGCTAGCCTGTGCCATCACAATCTTCTTGAAACATGTCATTGTGTCATAAAGTATAATGAACATAAACATAAAAAAAATTACCACTTTTATTTATATATGAATACCATAGGCATCGCTAACTGAACTATTAATTATTGAAAGAGACAGAATTAACACATTTTCACTTTTATTCAAATCTGTACCAAATGATTAATACAAATGAAATGGTTAAAAGAATTAATTATTTATTACCTCCTTCGGTATCTCTATAAACTAAGGCGCTATTCTCGTAAGGGATTCAAGTGCCAATGACAGGGATATCGGTGTTTGATTTCGGTCGGGTGTATTGAGGGTGGTTTTATTTCTATAGGGTTTCTCACTATAATAAATAGTACATTGGCATATAACCTGGATAGGTAGTAAAACACAGTGCAAAAAAAAAAATCTACAAGATGATGGTATTTAAAATGTGAAAATCCAAGGATACTTTTTTTTTGTATTTACAGTATCATAATGTCATTGGGGGCAACCCACTTTACTCACCCCTTGAGGTGGCCATGATTATTACTCTAATTGTTTAAATAACTCAAACAAATTATGTCCTCACCCTGCAGAAAATATATCCATAGCTGGAGTGAGGTCTCCTTTCTTCAGAGTGTCTTCCGGCAGCAACAGTTGACTGCTTATCTCCGAGTTAAGAGTTTTTATAAACCTGGCATTAAAATAAACACAAATTAGTTTCTTAACTTTTAAATCATAACTACAAGCTATGAAACCCTGGCACTTTAGTTCAGTCAGTAGCGTGTCTGCCTACTGAGCTAAGGGTCCCGGGTTTGAATTCCGGCATGGCCGAAGAATGTCTCGTCGGTAAACTGTGGGTTCACCCATTCACAGTGATGAATTAACGGCTGGGGACTGGATGTTGTGCCTGTCCTAGTCTTAAGTTAGATTATAAGGTATATGAAGCTACGACAAAGCATAGTCAGGAAACAGTATTGGATGTAAAAAAAAATCTACAAGCTATGAAAGCAATTCAGGGTTACCATTACTTCCTTACTACCAAATTCCCTGTGTTTTTCAGAAGGAATTCCCATTTTTTCAGGGAGCTTAGATAGAAGAAAAGAATAATAACATTTCATTTCTCACCAAGCTTACTAGGTGTGCAGTGCTCATCTAGACGTGGTGAGGTCCTAAGTTATATAAAGCTTGGAGGTCCCATGTTAAAAAATTACGCAAGAAGACTTCACCAAAGTTGATGACATTATACTGATATGACTTTTAATTATTTAATGGCAAGACATTTAAAGGGAAAAATATATTATTTTTTTAAATGAATACACTTATTAAGTACATATTTATCATTTGGTTGCCTTGATCTCTATCATAGATTATAATTTAGTTTACCAATTGAAAACAATTTGTAATTTAGCAGGATGCCAAAACTCTCGTTATAGAAATACCATTTTTCACAAGAAAGAATGCAGAACGTCTTAGACTTTGCCGTATAATGCTGCCATCTATGGACAGTGAATGTAACTATGTCAGGTCTTTGGTAAATAACAAGGGAACCCCGTAATGAGCCCGTGTTTCTGCTTGTAGATTTTATGTATGTCAATTGGAAAATAGTCTTTATTATACGTTCAGTACACATACAATTTTAAAAGCCCCCTCACCCCAAACATATTCTGAAATTTTTTGAGGCCCCTGCAGATTATTATTATTATTATTATATAGCCTTTATTTATCTGATGAAGTTAAGGCATTGGCCTTCTCTTCCACTTAACCACTGTTGAATACAACATACACTATTACATTTATTGAAATATAATTTAATAAATAAATATTCAAATAAGTATAAAAATATTCACTCGCTCATTCATACTCATTTAAAGCTCAAGTAGTTTCAAGAACTCAGATTATCTTATTAGACAAGATAAATAGCTTAACCGTGCACTTGAAGGGGAGTCTATATGTTAGATGACGAGTAGAGTTATCTAGTTTTTTCCAAGCCTGTGATGCCAGGACAGTGAAAGTAACGAGCATATGTTTGAGATCTATGTATGGGAATAGACATCTGTAGAGTGGATTCTGATCTAGTAGCTCGGCTGTGTTTATCTTTCAGGAATAGGAACCGTGAGGATAGGTATTGAGGCTGAGATGTTGATAATATTTTGTTAAGCAATACTAATAAATGTAGCCTTCGCCTTTGATTTATTCTTAACCAACCCAGTTTATTAAAATACTTATAAATATGGTCATGACACTTTAAGTGAGACCCTAAGCTGTAGCTTATGTTGCTCAGGCTTAGATCTGGCACTGGTGTGAAGTATCTCTTTCGCTTCACAACCTTTGTTTAGGGGGTGATAAGGTATGTTTGAATCACTGTTTTAAGTACTTCAGTTCACATTTACATGTATTATTATTATTAGCACCGCGTCTTACTACCCATTCGGGTTATACGCACTTACGCTAATGTGTAATGGTAGGGTGATAGTGAGATGAAATGAAGGACCTACAGTTTAACGTGGGATCCGACCCACGGTGGAGGCCTGGCATTCCCCACATTCACAAGATGTCTTGTCAGAGGTGAAGGAAGGGTTTGGTAATCAGATAAATCTGTGCCGGGACCAAGGATTGAACCCCGGCCGCCAGCACAAAAGTCTGACACCTTACCCCTAGACCACCAGGTCACCACTTTTACATGTAGTCAACCCGCCACGGTGGTATAGTTGGCTAATGCGCTAGTCGTGATGAGCTAGACTGCCGAGGACGGACAGATCGAGGTTCGAATCTCAGTCAGGTGAAATGGGAGTTGTTTTTCCTAAATGGTATTCCATTTTCCCTCCACGCAAATGCGGGTTCACTTCCTCTAAATTTAACCTTCCCAATTCTTAATCCATTAGCGTAGTTGGTACTTAAATCAGATAACCCGAACAGGTGGTAAGAAGCGGTGCTAAATTAATTCATCTAGCCAAAGATCGACTATTCAAGCTTTCAGTAAAATGTACCAGATTTACTAAATATTCCAGTATTTTTAATATATTTGCAAAATTACCTGGTTTTTCTGGGTTTTTTTTAAGACAGGTAACATTCCCTGTGTTTCTCTGGCTCTCCCGATGTGTGAATATCAACTGGCTAACCCAAGTTTGAATTTCAAGCGAAACCAATAAAATTAATCAATAAAATTCTTATCCCATTTTTCAGCATTATTGCTAAAACCCCCACATTAATTGTTTTCATCTGTGGTAATCACAGAGCCTCTTTTTCACTAATCTGATGATTACAATACATGTATAAGTATAGACTCACAGGGGAACTAGAACAAATATTTTTCTATTATTTTGTTAAATGTTATTGCTTTACATTAATTTTGCATCATATATTTCACATTACCTGATAAATGTATTAATTTTAGTATCTAGTTTACATATGAACATAAATTAACGTTATCTAAAATCTTATAGCTTTTTGCCACTTCTTTTTAACTTATTATGACAATTAATATTACAAATGTAAAAATTTAATTTACTTTAAATTGTTGTTTAAATTATTCATGTTTTTAAAAAAATGTGTTAAGTTCATAATCCTCCGGTGAACTAACTTTCGCGTGTGTGTGTGTGTGTGTGTATAAAACCTTTAAATAAAAAACAAACAAATGCATACAAACCTTTCTGGAGCAATATAACAAGTTCTCCTCCGTGACGTATCAAAGAAATACGAGTAGTCAGCAGGGTTGTCCTCGGGCAGATATGTCGGTTTGAATGAGGCAAAGTCTGCTAGCAGTACCCAGTTCCACGACGTTATCAATATGTTCTCTAGCTTTATGTCACCATGACAAACCTACAAATATAGTACTTGAGTTTGAGCCGCCTTTAAATATAGTGTTTTTACCTTGGCTACGCTTGTTCAGGCTAGCCACAACTTATCGTAATTAAAGGTGAGAGTAAAGAGAGCACAAGTTAATGTGTTACTAGTGTTTTTGCAGTTCAAGCAAACTTTTTTTTTTTGCTAAAATAAATAAAATATTGCTCCATTAGATTATTATTATTTAGCGCCGCGTCTAACTACCCGTTCAGGTTATACGCTTAAGTACTAATTACGCTAATGGATTAGGAATTTGGAAGGTTGAATTAAAGGAAGTGAACCCGCATTTGCGTGGAGGGAGAGTGTAAAACCATTTAGGAAACCCCCCCGCCCCCAGTTCACCCGACCGAGATTCGAACCTCGATCTCCCCGTCCTCAGCAGTCGGGCTAAACACGACTAGCGCGTTAGCTAACTACGCCACCGAGGCGGGTTGCTCCATTAGAAACATAGAGATTAATTTTCTTCACATGGTGATAACAACAGTTGTTAAATATCTGTCATAAACATAGTGGCCTTGGATAAGAAACTTTTTAAATGCTGAGAAAAAGTTGTCATTAAATCTCGGAACAACCTTGACAGATATTCAACAACTGGCGATATCACAATGTGAAGAAAATTAAACTCTATGTTTCTATTGGAGAATTATTTTATTTATTTTGGCAAAAAAAATTATGTTTGTATAAAAACTGCAAAAACACTGTCATTAACTAGTGTTCCCTACACTCCCGCCTCAAGTATGTAGGATCAGGAGTAGGAATTTTAGGATTTTAAGAATTAAACTGTAGAAAGGTTAGGAAAACACTAAAGAAAGTTATAATGTAAAAAGCCCCATCCACAATGAATCTGTATGGAAAGTGAACTTATTATAGCCTTTCATTTCAGTGCTGAGCAAACCAACAAAACCCACTCTGGTGGCCGCGTGGTCTAACGTGCTACTCTTGTGTCTGACTAGATTACAGAAGACGAGAAGATCGGGGTTTGACCCAGGTTGGGTGCACTGAAGGTGGTTTTTTCCTAAATGGTTTTCCACTCAACCTCCATGAAAATGTGGGTGCATTTCCTCTAAATAAGCCTTCCTAATCCATAACCCATTAGTGTAATTATTAAATAGGCGTATAACCCGAACGAGCAGTAAGATGCAACAGTAAAAAAGAAAATTGACAAAACTTGTCATTTTAATATCCATTTTTTTTTAGCAAGTTGCGTCTTACTACCCGTTCGGGTTATACACCTATGTACTAATTAAACTAATGGGTTAGGGATTAGGAAGGCTTGATTTAGAGGAAATGCACCCACATTTGTGTGGAGAAAGAGAGTGGAAAACCACTCAGGGAAAAAAAACCTCAGTGCATTATACCAGGATCGAACACCGATCTCCCCGTCTTTGGCAATCTAGGCCAACACTAGAGTAGTACATTAGACCACAAGGTCACTGAAGCGAGTCAACCCATTAAGTTATTTCCTGGAAATAACATAAAAACCTAAAAACAAAACCCCCAAAATGAGAGTCTAGGTTTGAATTTAACAATAATAACTCGACCAAGCCAAATTATTCAAAAGTATACTAATACTATGGTCTAGGGAAGGGGTCGCCAAACAGTCGATCGCGAGCCACCATTAGCTCATGGCGGCATTTTTGATAGCTTGTACAAAAAAATTATTTTGTGCTTCCTAAATTGACTTATTGTTGAAGAGTATTGCTTCAAGTTTAAGACATGTATACCCTCTTTTCTCAAAATTAATATTATCTGGTTCTGGTTCGTGTCAAACTCCAGTCAAAGGAGTTTTTCTGCTCTACCAACCTGTAAGTCAACATTTCAGCTGAAGATGGTAAAAAACAATGCAGAAGTAGGCTCACAGACATTGTGACAACTACATTTTAATGGGAGGGACGAGTTACTCATCGAAATTTTAAAAAGAAAAATTGTGGACAGAAGTGATTTTGATTCTTCTCAACCAAGATTTTTTTCCCCCTCCGTGTATATAAATATCATTTAGTTTAGAAATGGAATTCAATCCTTGTTTTTTCTAGTGTTAAGCAGGTCATTTTAGTATGAAATTTACTGACACATTATTTCCATTACAATCACGAAACCAGGGCATAAAGCCTACGACCGATTAACAAAAGTATCATGGCAATGTATTTGTACAGGTTCCAATATTAGCCGATACGTAATAAGGGTAATTTTTAATCTGAGTAGTTCACAAAACAGTTTGACATTTTGAAAGTCATTTCCATACACAATAAATTTGGCAACACACCAGACTGGTGTGTCATCCTCGTAATAGGATGGACTGCCAGTGACTGGAAGATCAGAGTTTGAATCTCAGTCGAGCATACCAAGTTTTTTTTTNTTTTTTTTTTTTTTTTTTACTAATTGGTTCCCACTCTTCCTTTCATGCAAAAACCAATACATTTCTTCTAAATTCAACCGCCTTCATTGCTAGCTATCACTATAAACATGTGGATTGCCCAAACAGGTATTAATATGCTGTGCACAAAAAATGCAAAGTGAAATGTGAGAGTTAACGCAGTATAGTTTACTGAAAATTCAGGATTTCTTCAGCTTACATACATAATTTTTAATTATCAACACGTCTTACTACCTGCTCAGGTCATATGCATATGCGATAGTTACTCAGATGAAGAAGAAGCATTTTAGAAGTAATTGCGTCTGCATGAGAGGAGTGTGGTAAACCATTTAATAAAAAAAAACCTCCGTACCTATACCTGACCAGGATTCTAACCCCAATCTCCCTATCGCTGGCAGTCCAGTCTATTGTGACACCTTTGGACATGCGGCTACCCAAGCGGGTATAATAAACTTACCCCGACTTTGTGGCATTGGTGTAAGGCATAGAGCACCTGGAATGCTATCCATCTTTTTTCGATGTTGGTGAGGAATGGTCGGGTGCTAATCCGGTCATACAAGCTGTACTTAACATACTCACGCATGATGAAACCGGCTTTATCTGTTAGCTGTTGAGGACACAAAGTTTTAACATCTGTAGGTATGTATATTTGGGCAAAATAGCTTTACACATAAAAACAAATAATGAATACCATTTTGAGAACAGATGTTCCTATGAAGGAGTCAATCTGCATAATGTACAGGTAGTATGGTAATTGATTTTTAAATAGATTGATCTACATTTGTCAGTACTACCAAAAATGTAGGCTACAGTTACTTTAAAAGGTTAGTAATTTTCTTCAATCATTTGCATCAAATATAATATTAAACTTAACATAGGCCTGATATGGTTATTAAATTGTTTTTTTTGGACTAGTGATGCCTTTAAGTCAAATATCATAAAAAATAACAGAATTTAAATTTAAGAATAAAATGTAAGATTGCTTACAATTTTCTAACAAAATATTTTATACTGAATAAAATTAATATTATTTTTAGCAGGCGCTATTCACTCCATGCAACATAGAGTTTTTAAATATAGAAACAAATCTCATCTAAAAATGCTTTAAATAGATTTTCTGATCTTACTTGTTATATCAGCACACAAGAATTTCTATTAGTGAGAGCGAAATACCCTACCAATTTTGCCAGGAATAGTATTTTCACATACCTTCCAGGGTTCTTATAATGCCACAATTGGTATTGGAATTAAAGCTTTACTTCTCCTCCAAAGTTGTTCTACAAGTTTTTATCGCTCAAGAAAAATCTGTTGACCCTGGTTGGGTTTGATCCCACAAACATCGGATCTTGAAAGGAGCACTTTACCCCAAGACCACTGAGGTTGACTATTGCAACATGAAATTTTCAAGTTGAATGTGTAGGCCTATCAATCATTTAAGTAGGCCTCAAGACAATATTTTTTTTCCTTACCACAGCTTTTTGGAAAGGCAGACAATTCACAGCAGAGTTGAGTTTAGACCTTATTTCTTCCAAGCGAGACTTGTGCAATGCTAAAGGTAGTGTCGGGTCATGAATTGCAAAGACTTTGACGACAATAAGACCTTCCTGTGTCTTTGCACGAGCCACTTTGAAAAATCTAGTACTTCCGAGACTGAAAATGAGTTTTTATTAAAACAGTTATACATTCCGAATTATTTGGTGAGAATTTTATAATGGTAGTCAATACATCTAGAAAGCAGAGAAGATTACACAAATCACAAGGTTTAAATTAAGGGCATGGGGCGCTAGAGAAAGGTAGAGTTGTAAAAGATGGGATTGGAGTGTGGTAATTGGGGTTTATAAGTCCACCATAAAAAACGCTTGATGGGAATTAGGAGTAAAGATGTCAATAATGCGAATTTTATAAATGTTTTTATTGTTGTTTATCATGTTAGACATATTTATCATTTATGTGGTGTTAGTAATTTGTGTTATGTATCAAACGTAACATCAAAAGATCTAATTAAGGTTAATAATTATGTAAACACCTTAAAAGATCATTAAATAGATATTGCTTGTCCTTCTAACATGTATGATATAATATAAAAATACATGATTGACTTACTTAGAATCAAAATGCATATCAGAATGTTCTGTCAAGTAATGCTCCACTGGAAAAATCTGTGAAGGTGCAATTCCAACCAATTGATTACCCATTTTTCTTAGCAAAATTTTATATTTGACACTTCATTAAATTAACTTTGCAAATATTGACAGTTCATTCAGTTTACCCAACATTTCTAATGAATAGTCTAGACAACATGTAAAATAAAGTACCTATTATTTTTAATACAGTTGAACCAACATGAAAGAATAACCATATAAAGTAAACTTATTACTACTAGACTTTTCATCATATTGTGATATCTATACTGTAATAGATGGACATAAACACAGTTTTTAAAAGGACCAAAGGGTGATGTCTGATTGATTTTTAGGGGACTATTGATCTCCATAATATTACTGAATGGACATAATACTATTATGTGATTGACGATTTCGATCTGTGGTCTACACACTATTGTGTAGGAGAGAAAATAACTTTCGGGTATCTCTTCCTCTCCTACACACATACAAGGCAATGATGCATTTTGATATTATTCACTAGTTTGTATGAATATATGAGACACTTCAATATATTATGATTAGTTACATGAAATAAATAAAAAAATATTTGAATAGAATAGCTAAGTTCAACACTCATGACTTGTTTATTCAAATAACTCTATGTAATTATGGCTCATGTAGGCTAATGATTGTTTGAAAGTAGGTCTACTGTACAAAGTTTACCACTCGAACAAATGTAATTAAGTTTTTAGTTAGGTAGCTTATTTCAATATAGCTATCGAACTTTCAATATAATATAAATTCTGAAATCAATATCAAAGCTAAGAAACAACTTTAACAGTATTATAATATAGTAATCAGGGCCGGTATAAGGTGTGTGCTACGTGTACAAATCGATCCTTATATTTAGCGTTCAGATGATTGGATTTAATTGGGGTTTCATCTGGTCCCAATTTTTTTTATATACTTAAATTATAATGTAATTAAGTTTAAATCTTTTATATATTTTTTAATTAAGCGTTTAAATTAATTTAACATTTTTTAATTTATAAAAGAAAATCTACGTCTCAAATGACTCCCCCTTCCTGCTAGGCACCCGGGGTGGCCACCCGGCTGCCCCCCTTCACCGCTGTGGCTTTGCAGTATTCCAGTATCTACCTGCTAAGCCGCGACAATACTAAGAACAGAACAACGAACACGAACATGTTCGCGACAATACTAAGAACAGAATAATGATCACGAACATGTTCGCGTCAATACCAAGAACAGAACAACGAACACGAACATGTTCACGTCAATACTAAGAACAGAAAAATGATCCCGAACATGTCCAAGTCAATACTAAGAACAGAATAATGAGCACGAACATGTTCACGTCAATACTAAGAACAGAACAACGAACACAAACATGTTCGCGTCAATACTAAGAACAAAACAACGAACACGAACATGTTCGCGTCAATTATCGTGGACGGTTTTTAGAACAGAACAGTGAAGCAAGATTTGTTTGTCGTTCTGTTCGCCCCCGATCCAACCAGTTGTCGGTTTTTGTTCGTCGCATCAAAGGATGTTCTTCTTGTTCGGCCCTGTTCTAGTCCGGACGCCTCCGTTAACATTTTCCCGAACCTGCAGTTGTTGGCGGGAGAGTAGTTGAGTCACACGTGTGTGTAAGTAGGCTTACATATATTTCTTTTGGCGAGTGTAATTCTTTGTGTGTGTTAAATTAATAAATAATAATATTTAATCTAATTTAATTTACAGATTGTAGAGTAATGAAATGGCTAAAATAAGACTAAATGAAGCTCATATATATACCTCTTATAAGCCACACTAGGTTGTCTGAAATCCTAAAGATCCCGGTCACTACAATAAAATAAAAAAACAGGATGCTACTTTGGTGTAATCTTCTTGTCCACCATCAGTGGTGTTTTTTTTTGTGCTTTGGTAGTAATGAATAAATTAGATATATGCTACTGCTCAGTGGCGGCTCATAGCTAAAATTAGTGGGGGTGCTGCTCCTGAATTTTTTTAGCCTTTGTTTTAAAATTGGGTAAAAGGAAAATTTATTCAGGAAGCTGATAACATCTTAACCAAAAAAATTAATATTTTTTTTTCTTACTTTAACTTAAATTGTTACAGTTTCTATTCATTTAAAAATGAAATCCATTCTTCTTGTTTTAATTTGCGCAAAAAGTTCAATAATTTTCTCCTTGATCTCTGGATGACAATTGAGGAAATTTTTCTCCATTGAAAGTACTGCAAGCGCATTTAGTCTTTCTGTTAAATAAAAAAAACTGAAAAAAAATGAATCAACAGAATAGCTGGAGGCAGCATAATAATCTAATTCTACCCTCTTCTACACTTTATCACATTCAAGAATATGGTACACGGTTTTTAAGCACAACACACGCTGAGTAAAAAAAAACTTCCTTCCACCATCACGCCAGAGCCGGCACTGCGAGAGCAACAGTGCTCTCTCTACCTGGCAGTCCCGCCTTCCTCCCTATCCCCTCCTATGTGAGCATGCACACAACAGTCAAACAACACGTCGCTGGAACTGTGAAACGCACAGTTCCATACAAATATGTTTGTATCTTTTTCATAAATTGGGGGATCGCTACTGAAGTATTGGCATTAAGCTTAAGGAATATATATTGTTCTAAAAAATAAAGAAAGAATCAAAGAAAAAAGGACTCATTATATTAAATGTTATCGATATCAAGTGGAAATAGGGGGTGCTGCAGTTCCGCAGTGCCAATACACGAGCCGACACTGCAGTACCGCTGCTACTTGCACACGCGTACCAATTGCACCCCCGATATAGAAACACAAGTGAGCTAGAGGAATACCATATTACCAACTATGGGAACACGTTCTGTTCAAGTCTGGACACTCGGGTTACAGCGAACGGAACAACGAACATTTTCGTGGGAATGTTCGTGTTCAATGTTATGTTCTAGTCTAGACCGGGCCTTCAGTTCCTCAAGATGAAACCTCATCCGATGGTTGGGACATACTTTCATAATCCTTAGTAAGGATAGGTTTTTTTTAATAGTTTGTCATTCATATTTTATTGTATAGGTATACATTAGGGCAGGGGTTCGTAAGGCCCAGTCTATAACCATTCGCATCCGCTTGTCAGACGCGCATGCGTAAAGCGTACTCTCAAGACGTGTTTCGTTTGTTTTCTGCTTAAACAAAAACTGTCTACAATAAAATGTTGATAAACAAAAATAAAATGAAGAATTATTTTTTCTATCTAGTTGAAGCAAAGAAAAAGTCGCCATAGGTAATGCATAGCAGCGGGTACTCCTGTTTTAAATATAAGTATGACAAACTCTTTGATATTTTCTTTCAGCTGTTCTGTTCCTAGCGTTCCATATGTTAAGATATTTAGGTTACATAATTTTATGTAATTTTGGTACTTTTATAGCAGGGATTGTAGGTGACCTGGTTGTCTATGGGTAAGGTGTCGGACTTCTTCTGTGCTGGGGGTCCGGGGTTCAATCCTCGGTCCCGGCACAGATTTATCTGATAGCCAAACCCTTCCTTCATCTCTGACAAGACGTGTATTAATCACAACTTGTGAATGTGGGGAATGCCAGGCCTCCACCGTGGTTCGGATCCCATGTTAAAATGTAGTCACTCTATTTCAGTTTACAATCACCCTATCATTACACATTATAGTGTAAGTGCTTATAACCCAAATGGGTAGTAGGATGCGATGCTAAAAATAATAATAATATCAGGGATTCCCGCACTTTTTTAGACCGAAGGAACCCTTGGATCAGAAAAAAATATACATGCTGGAGCTTTCATAAAAATGTTTACACTAATATTATGAACATTAAATAGTAACTTAAATTTTTATAGGCATAAAAATATAAAAGTCATAAACATCACAATTTCTGGCTACGCTTTTGGTAAATATCATTTAATCACATTTGAAAATCATCAATCCTAATTACTGGTGTTATTTTATAGTGTGAAAAACAAATAAAGAACATTATAAAATTTCCTCTGAGAGTCTAAGATAACTATGGCGGAGCCCAGTTTGAAAAAAAACTCTTCCTCTTAGGGAGGACTGATGATGATGATTTTAATAGTGTGGGGACATATAGGGTAATACATTGGGGTTCTGATATCGGCAAACCGTTAGTATCGATAGTTCGAGGTTCCGAGAATATTTCGAGATAAAACGCACGTCTTTTTATATAAAATGACCATACGTGTTTGGCTACGCGGTAAAACAAAGATCACAAGTAATAAATAAATGGTATGACACAATTCGACAAGCTTTCTCTTATAGTGAATTTTATTATTATTAGGTGTTCTGTCTTACGACAAGGCTATTCATTTTGCCAGTGAATTTAGAACACCAATGCGCCCTGTTCTCTGCCTCCTCCTTGAGCTTCCAGAATTTTCTTCTTTCCTTCAAGTCATCCCATTTTTAATCCTCCTTCTTCCTAAGCTCCTCTCTTCCTCAACCTTTCCTTATATGACGTCGTATAGAAGACAGTTCCTCCTAAGGATGTCTCCAATCAAATTTGCTCTTTACCGAAGAAACACATCCAAAATGGTTCTCTTCTCACCCACTCTTCTTAGGAGTAAGTACAAAAATATTCGAAAATAGGTTTTCAGTATGTTTCAGTAAGTTCAGTAAGTCTTAAGTAAGTTTTCATTAGAAAAACAAACGTAAAATCTTATTAATCACAATAAAAAGTATATATATATATATATATATATATATATATATAAATTTTAATAAAGTCTTAGAACATCTAAAAATAATTCTAATTTCAAAAATTAAATCATTTTTAGACAACGCTCAAATTATTTTTATTCAAAAAATTATGTGTACTTAGGCCTACGTAGGCTCGTATTCTTATTTATCATGAAAAACAAGTCTTAGATAACCATTTCAAACTGTACAGTTCTAATTTTTATGTCAAATATTCCATAGATATCATTTATTATTATTATTATTAGCACCGCGTCTTACTATCCGTTAGGGTTATACACACTTACGCTAATGTGTAATGGTAGGGTGATTGTGAGATGAAATGAATGGACCTACAGTTTAACGTGGAATCCGAACCACGGTGGAGGCCTGGCATTCCCCACATTCACACGATGTCTTGTCAAAGGTGAAGGAAGAGTTCACAGATATATCAATTTAAATAAAATTGTTATAGCAATTTTCGAAATATTTGGAATTCTAACAAATCACTCACACCGAGGGCTAATGTCACAGTTAAACAAAAAATAATTCCTGAGGTAGCTTGTCGCCCAATAGCATCTAAATATCAAATATGGACAAAATCCATCCAACCGTTTCAAACCTGTAGCTTAGGACAGAAAGAATAATCGTAAAATACTAATTTTTTGGTTCGGGTTTAAATAATGTAAAGATTAGACATAATCTTGAGATCAATTTTTTTTCACGATTACAATACTTTCTCTTAATATGAGAATGTAAAAACAGAAAACACTGGATAGTATTTTTTTCTTTTTTTCTAATAATAGACCTACGTAAGTCCTACACTTAGACTACCCATTGTCCCTTTACGTGCTGTCGACTGGTCTCTGGTCTCGGTCTTCGGCGACCTCTAGGCTCAAGGGAATATACAGTAGTCGCGTGGCTTCTTTGGTGCTCACTGACAGCTCACAGCTGACTTCTGACAGTCAACATTTAGGTAAATACCTAAATCTTAACTGTCAGAAGTGACAGCTGCTAAACACATGTTTTTTGTAGATCATATGGTTCGGCGTAGGGATACTTAATTTGGTCTGGTAACTTTTCAAAGCTGTCAGTCAGCACCAAAGAAACCATGGGTCTACTGTAGTTCGGCCCACTCGCTCCCAATTTCTTGTCGACAAAGTCGCACTCTACTAATCGACAGTGCGTAAAGGGCTCAAAGGTGTTACCTTGACGGATTACACTACCAGGGAACGGATGTTTCCTAAATACCTTTTCTTTTACTTGATCGTCGTAAAACATAGGCAGCTGAGATATGTAGTAGCCTATGCATTTTATGTTATTACGAATACAAAATATCAATTTTACACTGCCTATGTTTGCCTATTCTGTTGGTTTCTGGCCATTTTATGACTTAATTCACCTATTTCGGCTTTGAACTCTCTTTTTAATACAGTATGGATTTTCTGCTGGAAGAAAGAAAGAAAGATAGAGAGAGTCAAGTTTCTTAAAAATTGTAACTTAAGTTATTTGAATTGGTTTTGAAAATCGACACTTGTTAAATATCTTCTAATAAGTACGAAGGATGATGGTCAATGGGACCAGTGGTAGCCATCTTGGGAGTAAATGGAATGCCGTTGTAGGAGAAAAACTCAACTTCATCGGAAAAAATAGTTTTGAAATTTTGTCCTTTAACATCGTGTGAAGTATAGAGCTCAGCTTTTCAAATTATATAAGAAATTATATGTGTAAATATAACCCATTTCGGTATTGAAAATCTAGAAAAGTATCTAATAATTAATAGCTTGACACTCGTTTCAGTGGTTAAATAGGCTAAGGCGTCACTTTGGCAGTAGACTGGACTATCAATGAAGGGGAGATCATGATTCGCATCTTGGTCCAATGTGTAAGGTGTATTTTACTAAATGGTTTTTCATTCTCCCTCCATGCAAATTCAGATACACTTCCCCTAAGGTGGAAATCTTCCTAATCTCAAACATAGCTTATTGGCATAATTAGTACAACATTTGACCCGAACGAGTAATGAAAACTTTTTTCTAAAAAAAACCCCCAGAAATTTGAATTGGCTGTAGGTAATAAAATAGTAGGCCTCTACCTAGGTAGTAAAATTAATTTTACATATACATTTTATATATAATTTTACATACTGTGTGCTTTTTTTTGTTATGTGCCTATTCTGGTGCCTAGATCCCATATTTTTAATACCTATTTGCCTGCTTATTTTAAACATTTTTAGTGCCTTAGAATTAACTTTTTACTTAATTACAAGCAATTGTTTTTATATTATGACATTTGAAACCAATATAAATGAAGTACTTTTTGCATTTAAAGCATGTAGGGGCCTAAGTATTATAAAAGCCCTCAAGTTTAGTTCGAGTTTTCGATAGTCCTAGAAGGGCCCGGGTACTTTCAACTAGAACTATCGATAATCTACTCCACTACCATTTATTTATTTTAAACCTGTGAGCCTAGAACCCGGACTGGTTCCCTGTAAGAACCAGGGTCCGGTACCATAGCACCGATACAACCCTTCTACCACCTTGATGGGATAGAAACGAGGATGATTTAATTCAAAGGAAATTCACCCGCATTTACGTTGATGGAAAGTGTAAAACCATAAAGGAAAAAAACAACACTCTTTGTACAATCTATCAAGATTCAAACCTCGAACATCTTCAGCACAGGTAATCCAGGTGGGACTGATGCCTTTATCCGCGTGGCCACAAATGCGAGTAGATTAAAAACTTCAGTATTTTTTTCTTTTTACACCGCGTTCTACGACCTGTTATGGCTATTCGCATTTAAATTAGGCTAAGCTAGTAAGGTAGGAATTATAAAAGTAGAAGTTAGAGAAAATGTACAAGCATTTGTGTGGGAGGAGAGTGAGAAAGTATTTTAATATACGTGGTTGGGATTCGAACCCCGACATACCCATCACCGGTAAACAAGATATGACGAGTCTAGTCTGATATTTAGTCCGTGCAGTCCTAACCACCGATATAAGCAGTATATATAAGTGTTGTGTCGTGGAGTGTAGACAGAGTAAGCAGAGCTTGTGATATTTTATCTAACACGCGGCCCCCATTTGACTAATAATATATAGAGACTGCTCTATGTACCTCACACGGGAATATATTTCCGTCGACTGATGAGTGTTATACTTTGGGCAAACCTAGGTTCAATCTACACCTACTCTGCTTAGCCTGGCAATACTTCACGTCACGACACTGGAAATACAGTATTCAATAAACCTTTCAGTTACATTAATAAAACCAATTAAGTTTTGACGTTTTAGTTTCAAAACGTGAATCGCAAGCATGATCACATCCAATTTTTTTTCAACAACTAAACAACACCTTTAAATAATAGATATTAATGAGCATATAATTACTGTACGTGCAAGAATCGTATCGAAACATCGCAGACCGCCATAAACTCTTGTCCGGTTTAATTGAATTTTGATCATCATCCAACAGAAAGGTTGAGAGAAAAAAAATACATGGAGAAGAACAAATTTATCTTTTATAAAATCTAGAGAGAGAGAGAAAAGTTCCCCCTTCCAAACCTCCCCCCGAGCTGTTGTTTTGCCTTCACCCCCTCTCAAACGATCTAGGAAGATATCGTGCGAACCATTCCAACTCCTTCCCCTTATAAAAGTCCTCTCTCGGTCGTGATTGGCCAAATGGGCGTGGCTACAAAGCCGCCATGTTGCCAGGCGCCACACCTGATTGGTTAGAGGCACGTCACGCCCCTTGCGTGCGACTGGCCGCCTGTAGTACTCGGTAAGAAGATAAGGTTTTTTTTATCAAGAAAAAAAAAAGATTAGCCCATTCTCTCTCTCACCCCTCTACTTAAAATTTCTAGTTTTTTTTATGGGTGTGCACTTCAAACAAAGATGAACGAGAAACGACTCTTAGTTACCTTTTAGCCGAGTTGTAGACGCTAACTTCTGCGGATTGGTCGCCTAGACGTATCTTTAGCAAAGGACGTTCCATTGTGTGTAGTCTTCCAATTCGGTGTGATTAGGCCTTTTATCTTTTTATGTTTGTTTCGTGTGACATTCGTCAAAACAAGACACGTGGTGCCTGGATGTGTGTGTAAACAAATGATGCGCGATCGCTGATAAAAAAAACAACCGAAAGGTGGAGTGGGGTTAAGGTGTAAAGTGAAAATACGTATCGCATTCTTTGAAGAAAAAAAATCCTGATCAAAACGTCTAGTCAGGATCACAGCCGCTCCGTATGATAAACGTTTCTATGACAGTGCCGCGGGTTTAATCGACAAAAAAAACCTGTTAGATCTTTTAGCAGTTTTTTTTAAAAAGCTATTCACTGTTGATCGGAGTTTGTTGAGACAATATTCAAAGGATAATAAAGGCTGTGGTATTGTCTCATATTCACGTTGCTATAAAGTTTTTTTTTTTTAAAGTTAGTTTAATCGTTGACATTCGTCACAGACTAGTTTTTTTTTT
>CABFVZ010003871.1:10991-27713 GCA_902151445.1 Timema monikensis | reverse complement strand
GAGTGTTATCGCAACGTGCGGGCGATGGATATTTGGCGGTGTGAACTACGGTAGTGCCGTGTGAAGGAAGTCTTTAAGAAAGGGGGAACTTTTTATTTGTTACGTTTGTCCGTCACAACATCAGCGCTGGCAGACCCACGCCTCACCATGGTCTCCTACTACAACCCTCTGGGCATGTACCGCCACCAACAGGGCCCCGCGGGTCCAGCGGGGGGTGCGCCCCCTCACTTCCACCCTCCGGCCAACTCGTGGTACGCAGCGCCCCACGGGGGGTACAACCAGCAGCAGTACGGCGGCGGGGTTGAGGAACAGAGCTGGGCCCACGCGCATCATCATCACCATCACTCCGTGTTCCACCAGGGCGACTGGGACTTCGCCCCACAAGGAGGGCAGAGTCCCCAGGTGGCCGGGGGACCATTACCCTCGCCGCCCATCACCGTGTCAAGCAGCGAGTTGAGCAGTCCCGGTGGGGCCCCGGGAGGGGCGGTATCCCCGCAGCAACACACGCCGCGACCCGCGCCCGTAAGGAGCCCCTACGAGTGGATGAAGAAGCCCTCGTACCAGAGTCAGCCTAACCCAGGTCAGAGGGTAGGGCCTAGGTACAACCCCCCGAGGGGGAGTCAGTCGTTCTTAGACAGTACTACCAACTGCCATTGACAACCCAAAATAACACTACCGGACAAATGCCATTATAAGGCACCAATTGGAGGGGTTTTAATAAGACTTACTCGCAGCTGAAGACTCAAAAATAACCCAAGAGAACCTGTTTACATTTTAAACCTGAACCTTCTTGAGAACCACTGACTCTTCCATGGAGAATGACCAACACATTGTTTAGCTAATAATGGCTGCAGATATTCTTAATCAGCCATATTAGTAGAAATAATAGAGCTGTGACTATTAGTCGCCACGTCCCGCCAAAATACTCTTCTCTGAAAATATTTCATGTATGGTGTAACTTAAACCTTTCTAAGGGTTTTATTACACTTTCACATTTAATTTTATAAAGAGTTCTTTGATAAAAGAAATATATCGAGACTTTGAAGAGCTATCAAAGATCTTTAATAAAATATTATATTTTGCAGATCTTTGATTTAAATTTTTTTTTTCTTTTAGAACCTGTTCTTGAGGTTTATCAAAGAGAATTGTTAAATTTGAAAGTTTAACCAACACATACAAAGCAGTTAAAATTATAATGGAACAGTACACTAAGAAAACGCAAACTTGACACTTAAGGCGGAGTGCTAGTGAGTGCGAGTTTAATGCATTAATTTTGAAGTTTTTATAGCACAAACATCTTTTGGCCAAAATAAATCAAATATTTCTTATATAGAAACATAGAGTTTAGTTTTCTGCACATGCTAATCTCAACAGTTGTTGAATATCTATCATGAGCATGACGGCATTTGGTGACAAACTTTTCTCTTTACTTAAAAAGTTTGTCACCAAATGCTGCCATGCTCATGACAGATATTCAACAACTGTTGAGATAAGCATGTGCAGAAAACAAAACTCTATGTTTCTATAGAAGAAATATTTGATTTATTTTGGCCAAAAAATGTTTGTGCTATAAAAACTTCAAAATTAATGCACTAAACTCGCGTTCACTAGCACCCCGCCTTAAGCTATAACACAAGTATATTTTTCTTTTAATTAAGTTGGGGTGGAAAGTGGTGTGAGAAAAGGCGTTTTTACAGTTTTTATAGCAAAATACTTTTTGGTCAAAATAAATCAAATATTTCTCCAGTAGTAACATAAGAGTTTAATTTTCTTCTCGTGGTGATATCAACTGTTGTTGAATTCTGTCATGAGCATAGCTGTATTAGATGACAAACTTTTTAAATGAAGATAAAAAGTTGTCATTACATTTCAGGACATCCTTGACATATTCAACAACTGTTGATATCACCGTGTGAAGAAAATTAAACTACATGTTACTACTGGAGCAATATTCGATTTATTTCGACCAAAAAAGTTTTTCTATAAAAACTTTAAAAACACTGAAATTTTCTCGCATCAACTTCACTTAATTGAGCAGCTTTGGTGACTAGATTCTTATAAGCTTTATGGTCCGTTCATTCTAAAAATAATTTTACTTGATTGATATCTAATTTTTAAAATAACGTATAGGCCTGTTTACAAACTTTGGATAACGCGTGATGTAATGCAATAAAACATACTTTTTTATCGTAGGTCGTGTCAACTCTTTATCATATTATAAAATCATTTTTTTTTTCTTTTGTTAAAATAAATATTACAGTGACCACCTAAACATTTCGTTTAGCGGGTAGTTTCTACGCCAAGTGGCTTTAACAGTACTTTTTTTTGTGTGTCTGCATTGCTTGTTATAAGATGAAATAAATAAAATGATCCACACAGAAGTTTTTGGTTCTATGATACCTATAAAGCCTATCTAGGTAATATTAAGCCTATTGGATGAAAAAAAAATCCAATCCTAAGGAATCCCCACGGAACATAACGTTTCTTATGAAAATATTTATTTTACTAGGCCACACTGTAAAATACTGGGCTTGTAAATTTCACCTTCATTTAATAAAAAGTGTCAGTTTTTTTTTTTCGAATCCTTTTCACATTCATTTTTAATCGAATTAATATAAAAAAAAATTAAGCTTATCTGAATTCATGTAGGCCTACACATTTATCTTGATCGAAAATTTCATTTTGAAATTGATGCTAAAATCTAATATTGTCATAAGTATAAATAAATCTTAATTAAATGACGGAAAAGACTGAGTATATGATCATACAGAAAGCCCAGGTTGAGGACGATAATTCAAAGATTACTGTGAACAAACAACTTATCATTTCGACAGAGTTATTGAGTTTTAATATTTAGGAACAATATTAAATATACTACATTCCTTCACCGTTGACAAGACGTGTATTAATCACAACTTGTGAATGTGTGCAATGCCAGGCCTCCACAGTGGTTCGGATCCCACGTTAAACTGTAGGTCCTCCATTTCATTTCACAATCACATTAGCGTAAGTGCGTATAATAATAATAATAATAATAATAAAAATAATATTAATATTTAGCACCGCGTCTTACTACACGTTCGGGTTATACGCTTTAAATAATAATTACGCTAATGGATTAGGAATTGGGAAGGTTTTTAATTAGAGGAAGTGAACCCGCATTTGCGTGGAGGGGGAGTGAAAAACCATTTAGGAAAAACCACCCCCATTTCACCCGACCGAGATTCGAACCTCGATCTCCCCGTCCTCAGCAGTCGAGCTAAACACGACAAGCGTGTTAGCCAACTACGCCACCGAGGCGTGTAAGTGCGTATAAACAGAACGGGTAGTAAGACGTGGTGCTAATAATAATAATAATAATAATAATAACTATACTCCAACTTAGGTTGGATGAAAGAAAAGTGTAGAAAATTTAAATATATTTCTTTGTGGCCATCGTTGATAACATTTTACAATATTATTATTGTAAAGGCATCGATATTTATAAAAAAAAAAGTTGCAGCTGCAGATAACATGACCTGATGTATGAATATATTAAAATTATTTTAGTAACTAACGTCTACTGTTCTCCTTGCCAAAACCATGCTATAGCATTAACGATACTAGATTGGAAAATAGGAATAGAAAACAGCCAAGAAATTCACGCTATTACTAGGTCAGTAAGTTGTTGACATCTCACCTGCTGACCAGGAATGTAAAACTCAGAATAAATACAACTATTATTTTACTGGTTGTTCTTTATGGGTGGGAAACGTGGTCTCTTAACTTACAGGACGAAAAAAAAGGGTATTGGGAAAAAAATTGGGTTTAAGATATTTGGTTCTAAAATGGATGACGATATACTGAAAATTAAAATAGGTTACATAATGATGAGCAACATATTCTGTACTCTTCACCAGACACTATTAGGGTAATCAAGTCTCACAGATTACAGTGGTTAGGACATTCAGCGCGAATAGAAGAATTTAGAGCCTTTTTCTGGTAAACCCAATGGGCAGATACCATTGGGAAGACCTAGACGCAGATAGGAGGATAACATTAGAATATACCTGAAAGAAATAGGCGCCTCTTATGACGTATTGTTTGTAGGTTTTCTTTAATTTGACAGATAATAATGCACTCGCCTGCGCCATTATTCTTCAACATTGTCTCTAAAACCTCGAACTCAGTATTCACGTAAATGTATGTCGTAAGACAAACCTAATACAACGATTTTAGCGTTTTTTCGCAGTAACAAACCTAATTCTTGCTTATGTAGGCTGTCAAGACTTTCGACATCTCACCTTACGAGGTTCGAATCTCAGGTGAGTTCTACTGAAGGTGGTTTTTCCACCCAAATATGGGTACAAGTCGTATAGATATATAACCGTCCTCATCCTTAAAACCCAGCGTAATTAGTAACCTATTCAAAAGGGTAGTAATACGTGGTTCTAAAAAAAACCTGTTTCTCTTCATTTAAAAAAATATCTTCCATCAAATGCCATTAATTATCATGACAATTAACATTCGAGTGAATTTGTGTATGAAATAAACTAAACGTTTCTACTAAGCTAACATTTTTTTTTGTCTAAAACCTAATTTTGCAATAAAAACTGCAAAAACACAGGCTTAACTTGATTGTTCTTTCATAACAACTTAATAGCCATAATGTTGAACTAACATTAAAACTGTGTAGGCCTATATATTTACCTCTTACGAATGGACATTTGGAGAACCTTTTTAGAAAGTACAAAAAAAAACTACTCCTTGCGGTCTACAATGATAAGATTTTAATTTTATTTATCTGTGTTATTTTATAGTTATTAATTTTAATAAAATGGAAAGTTTGTATGTCATAAGCATTGAGCGATATTAGGGTATATATCATCCGGAAAAATCAGGGAAAGCTGAAAATGGCCGGGAAAAAACGGAAATAAGTCGGGAATTTGGTAAATCACAAAAAAATATCCGGGAAAATATTGTTTTACTCAAAATATGAAATATATTAATCATTAAATCAGTAAATTACAATATGATTTAAACTGTATTTTGTTTCTTTGTAGCTGTGTAATATATTTTATAATGTTTCTAATTCCTAGTAGACTTTGTTAATACAAATAAAAAAAGGTTTATTTAAATGGGAGATGTCAGAAGGGTGTGACATATTTTTGAGACGGGAATTTTAGGAAATGATCATGGTAAATCAGGGAAAATGTCGGGAATTACATTGGTAAAATTGAGTAGACACCATGGATATTTCCCGCACGTAGAGGGCAGACATTTTAAAAATTAATAGCCCCTGTGCATGAACGTATGCATCTTGAAGCTAGAATCTTCAATTTTTGATTAGATTTTTTTTAAATTTATTAAATACTGAGTCGGAATAAATAAAATGAAGAGTTTTTGTTTTTTTTGTTTTTCTAAAGCAAATCAAAGCGATTACTCCGGATAGTCTACTTCTGCTTGGTTTTTTTTTACCACCGCGTCTAAACTATCCATTTAGTTACGTTTATGCACTAATTAAGTACACCAATGGTTTTAGAGATTAAGAAGGTTATATTTAGAGGAAGAGTACCTGCATTTACATGAAGGGAGAGTGAGAAACAATTTTTGGGGGGGGAAACACCCGATGGAGATTCGAACCTCAATCTCTTTGTCATTGGCAGTCTAGTCTACTGCTAGAGTTGTGCCTTAGACCATACGGTCATAAGTGGGTTTCTGCTATTTGATATTTATGAAAAGTGACAGTTGCAGATCATATGACTTGACGTATAAATATATGAAAATTGTTTTAGTAACGTTTATAACTGTCAATAAAATGTTTCCCTATCTAAATCGGACTATCCTGGATTTATATTAGTTTGATTGTTGTTATCAAAATTTAGAAAAAAATTACTGATGTCTTTTTGCAATCATTTTGATTGTGTGCCTAAGCAATTCTATAATTTATTTAGTAAGTTAGATATTATTTTTGACTTGCACATAAAAAATCACTTAGGCCTAGTTATATTTCATCTCAAAATAAGACAAAATTGCTGGTAAAATAATTTTTACTTCATATTTATAACTTATTTATAGACTTACACATTTCTCTACAAGCTATATAATTACACACAATCTTTCGGATATTTTATAATCAAGGTTATATTTACGCAAAATAATAGCAAAAATGTATTCGAGAAATATTTGATACACCAATTATTTTCAAAGGAGAAATTACGTATTTAAAATTGGGTTACAAACCACAACAATTATGAATACTTTAATGTCTTTGCAGTCCCGACCTTAAATAACTCAAGGGCCAATATGCATAATTTAATAAACATAGCACGCCGCCGGAAAAATAAATAATCATGATGATAAACAAGTATTTTTTTTAGTAAAAATAATTTACTCGGAACCAGTATAGCCTACAGCGCAAAATAATAAGTAAATTTATGGGTTGGTTTTTGTGGCGTTATTAATTCAAATCATGGCTAAGTTACACCTTTTTGTATTTTCGTCACACATTAATATTTAGGCTACTAAAGAAAATATCTTCCTGGGTTATCCACATAGGCTATTTACACTTATTAGGTATAAGGAAGGAATAATATAAAATAAATGCAACCCTATTTGTGTGGAAATTGAACGAGAAGCATTTTATTACGAATAAAAAAATATTCTGGAAATTGAAAAATGACACCTGTACACGGGAATCAAACCCGTGTCAGGGTGTCATTTTTCAATTTCCAGAATATTATATATAGATCGAGTAATCCTCACTAAAAGCATAAATAATAGCCTAGGCTATTTGATTTTCAAAAATAGAAAAAGTTCCACCTGATTGGGATTCGAGAAACCATACAAGACGAGAATAATGCCTTTCTAATCGTGATGTCCATTTTGCGTGTTTAAACAAGATTTAAATAAATAATATTGATGGAGTTCACATTAGTAAATTGAGAGATTTTTTTAGAACAAAGTGCTGAAAAATACTTTTGGACTCATAAGATGTATGAACAAGCCGGATAAAGGAGTAAGTTACATAAAGATGAACCTCAGGGTTTGTATGCACCCCCAAATGTGTTATAACAAGCGAAAAGGTAAGTAATTTTACACAGTTTTTTAGCAACTTAATTTTTCAGAAAAATAAATCAAATATTGCTCCAGTAGAAACATTGAGTTTTATTTTTTTCACATTATGATATCAACAGTTGTTGAATATATGTCATGAGCATAGCAGAATTAGATGATAAACTTTTTAAATGAAGATATAAGACGTCATTAAATTCCAGGATAATTCAACAACTGTTGATATAATCATGTGGAGAAAATTATACATTTATGTTGCTACTGGAGAAATATTTGATTTATTTTGACAAAAAAAAGTTTTTCTATAAAAACTACAAAAACACTGATCTCGTCTCGCTCTCCCTACAACTCCAACCTTGCTGGATTGAAACAAAAAAAGAGTGTCAGATAAATGGTAAGGGGAAGTAGCGCTCTACTAATGGTAGGCAAACGCTACGTTTTAACCATGAGTAAAGCGTAATTATGATAAAATAAGTAAATTAGGTATTTTAAAGATAACGATAAACGATAATGATAGCACCAAATTAGCTAATATTTTGTGGTTACATTAAACTAAGTAGCCTATAAAATGTACAGTAGCCCCATGGCTTCTTTGGTGCTGACTGACAGTTGACAGCTTTGAAAAGTTACCAGACCAAATTATATATCCCTACGCCGGACCATATGATCTGCAAAAACATGTGTTTAGCACCTGTCACTTCTGACAGTCAAAATTTAGGTATATACCTAAATGTTGTCTGTCAGAAGTCAGCTGTGAGCTCTCAGTCAGCACCAAAGAAGCCATGGGGCTACTTTAGGTAGATAAATATATCTCAAGAACAAGCACTTAGCAAATATAGGTATCACTTGTTCGATAACAAAGGTCTTTTGACCTTCCTCCAGAAAACATACGCCCATTGTCGTGTCGTGTCGTGTCGTGTTTGCTGCCAGTGGTACGGACCCGAAACCCTCTTCCTCCCCTTTCCACCCCAAGTAATNCCCAGGAATTGGGGGGGGGGGGGGGGGTGCGGAAGTTTTGATGAAGGATTTGGGGGCTTAGTGTGCTAAGAGGGTTAAGAAACAAGTAAAAGACGAAAGGGACCATTTAATTTTATCACTTCAAGGACGGGATATGTGTTATTAAGGGCGGTATGCAAGAACTATAGTGTATGCTTAGTGGACCGATAGTGTGGTCCTGAGCACATCATTATTATTATTATTATTATTATTATTATTATTATTATTATTATTATTAGCACCGCGTCTTACTACCCGTTCGGGTTATACGCACTTACGCTAATGTGTAATGGTAGGGTGATTGTGAGATGAAATGGAGGACCTACAGTTTAACGTGGGATCCGAACCACGGTGGAGGCCTGGCATTCCCCACATTCATAAGCTGTGATTAATACACGTCTTGTCAGAGGTGAAGGAAGGGTTTGGCAATCAGATAAATCTGTGCCGGGACCGAGGATTGAACCCCGGACCTCCAGCTCAGAAGTCTGACATCTTACCCCTAGACCACAAGGTCACCGGGCACACTGGGTCACCCACCACCTTTTAACTTATGAAGACGCAAGCAAAACTACGCAAGTGTCCACTAAGTGTTTACTTAGTCAAGGTCTTGCATACGGCCCTAAGTTTTTCAACCATAGCTTTATTCCCGAAATCCTGTGCATTCTGTGAATTTTCTGTTGAATTACTCTTTTGATATAAGTTACATTATCTAAAAGCTTCAGGCAACATTTCTAACAAAAAAAAATAATCAAAATTTAGGTAGCGCGACCAAACCATGTCGCAACACTGAGGTACGCAGATCTGGTTAAAACTGTACCTGCGATATGTTATCACCCACTCGATTGATACCCATTTGACTAACATACGTAGGCTCTGATTTACATACCCACATGGGAATGTATTACTATTGACACCGGAAAAAATGAGTGTTGAGGAAAATTCATAGGTATAGGTATAGTTTCAAAATAATCTACTTACTCTAGCAATAGTTCACAAAACGCCACTGCATCCACTAGCTCGCCACCAGAGTAAGGTGATCGATCATTGGTCTACGAAATAAATACATCCCAGAGTGATTTAGTCTCCTTTTTATTTGAATAAATTATTCCAAATGGAACATATATAATATAAATTAATTTCTTTCAATCAAATCATTTGCTAAAACCTCCAAAGGTAAAATCTGGCAACAATGTACAGTACATATTATAAATACACTGTTTATCTTGGAAGGTAGATCTTACCTTGGCATATTACGCTATGATCCTATCTTATAAGCTGCACCATAGTGTAATTATTCAAGGCAAGTTTGCTCCTTCTCACTGATCCTGACTTCCCCCCCCCCCCTTAACTTTCGACTAGCTGTGATCGTAGAGCAGTCATTTTAGATCAATTTCAGAAAAAAAAATTAATTACACATGTTCTAGATATAGATAATTAGATGCTTAACAAATTTTATTTGATTTTTTTAAAATCACCGCATCCTATTACCTGTTCAGATTATACGCATATGAACTAATTACGCTATTGAATTACGAATTAGGAAGGTTGAATTAGAAGTGTGCCCGCATTTGCGTGGAGGGAGAGTGTAAAACCACCCTCAGTACACCCGACTGGGATTAAAAGTCTGATATTCCTGTAATTGGCAGTCTAGTCCAACATGAGAATAACGCCTTAGAGAATGCTGCCACTGAAGCAGGTTTGAATTTTGTTGTTTTAAATGGATGGCTTAAAAAAATGGCCAAAATATAATTTTGGCCGTGGGTCTTGACGGTTAAAATTATAACATTTCATTCATAAGGCTAAAGAGAATAAATGACGTCTACAAATTGTCTTGCTTGTATGAAATATTTTTGGAAAAACTGGGCTAGTTTACAGTTTCATAAATCGTATCGTAACCATTTCAATTCTAGCCTCTATATCACTACATTTCAAAGGCCTGCTTTATTGGGAGGTGGATAGACAAAGAAAACCTTAATAAGTCAAGGAATGTTTGGATGTCGGGGAAAACAGGGTCATGTAAGGGAATTTAATTAAAAATAAGGAAAAATCAGGGAATTTTAATACTTGACTAATTCTGCACCTAAATATGTGTAAACACAAATGAGAGATTTAGTTTCTTGATGTTAGCAAAATGCATTGTCTAGAATCTAGATATCTTATTTATTAATACTCTCTTCAGCTCATGGCTGGTCTTACAATTTGAGTTATTTATGCTAATATTATTCTAGATATTATTTAGGTTGAGTATTACAAATATTGAAACTTAATGTTAAAACTTATTTCAAATATCCTACTAGTTTTGTTACAATTTTGTAGAAACAATGGATGATCAATTTAAAAAAATTTTGCTTACCCAGCAAATGATTCTTCCATAGATCTTAAACATAATTTTTTATTTATTTTTATTTTCTGTTTTAAGTTTTTATTCATTCCAAGAAGCAGTTCTGAGGAGTAGTCAATGTTTGACAGGACCAATAATTCACATAAAATGGTTAATTTTACGTCATTTGGTAGAATGTGTAAATCTTAACATGTTATTTTAGCACATAGTTTGTTTTATAACAAAATTAAACAGGGGCATAAATATTACCTAGAACATTAAATACGGTACTAGAAAGAAAACTGTTGGTATTAGTTAGGATTATTTCCGAAAATATTTGGTCATTATTATAAACAGAAAAATTACCATTCACCAAGTAAAACAGCAAAAAAAAGTTAATACAGGTTTTTTTTAATGTATGGAAAACCTGGAAAAGTCAGGCAATTTAATGGTACATTATTTTAAGCCAAATAACACCGTGCAATAACATTAGTATTTTATACAACCGAACATTTTTTTCTTGGAATTTTTGAGAACAGCAACTCTAAAATCACATATGATTAAAAAGTGTACAAAACACCCAATATAGTGTACAGGTTAAAAAAAAGGTGTTATTGGACAAAGTCAAGACATTAGGTCTATTGTAGAAAATGGCCGCTTTGTAAAACGATATTCAAGTTCAGTTTGTTACAAAAGTTGAGAATAATAGATAAAATGAGTGAGAAAAATAGTGTGTGATTTTTATATGTACACTTTTTAGAAACAAACTCTTTAGACCAAGAAAGAGATGGTTGGAGCAGAGAATAGCAAGTGTGAGATAAGAATGGAAGAAAACAATGAAGGAAGAATGATGGAAGAATAAAGAAAGATGGAGTCATTATACTAAACTTACCCGGCCACAGGTTGGGAACAGTTGATGATGATGATTATGTGCAACATACTTCATTTAAACATTTTTAATTAATCCATAAACATTTTAAATTACATACATTTATTCAAACGAATTGAGGATTAAATAATTTCGGAACATTAATTAGCCTTATTTCGGCAACCCTTCCAAAAAATGACGACAATATTAAAATGGTCAATTTTGCTGTGATCATGAAAGTCCAAATAAGGAATTGTGAATATTTATATTTATATATAGTCTACTAATTTAAGAAGGAGGAGATTTATAAAATAACTGTTTGTTGACTTACAATATGTTGAGGTCTAGCCAAAAATTATTATGATTAATTAATAGTCTAGTAATATAATACATAGATTGTATTGTTTAAGTATCGGATATAGCTGTTCCTATGATATATCTATATTGCGCGTCTGAGCTACATCATTCGTAGCCCAGTAGTGTAAAGATTAGCCAGTACTGATGTATTATTGTCCAGGGGACGCCCGAATGTACTAATCGTACATCCTTTCCGTGAAGGATCCTTCCATGTCCCGATAAGATGACAAGATGGCGATAGTGAGTATGAGGGTTTGAAACCAGTGGAAAAACTTAAACCTAATTCAAGCCTAGCTAACCAAACCCTGATGACCGTTGGGGGTAATTTACCTTTTGGGAAAAATACCCAAGGTACCAGCCGGGAATCGAACCGGGGACCCTTAGACTCGTAGCCATGTGTACTGATCACTAAACATGGGGTCCGGTTTGTTCCTATGGTGCTCTGGCTATATTGTTTTAACTGTCATATATAGTTGTTCCTATGTTAACTCCGTCAATTGTCCCTTGGTGAAAGATTTAGCTTACAGTCCAATTTTAAAATGAAGAACTTTATCTGAAAGCTATAAAAGCTTGTATATTTACTCTCACGCATTCATACGTCAAGTAGTGTGATCTGCAGTTTTCACTTTTGATATAATTTATCAAAACCTATAAATTAGCGAAAGTTTATAGTAAAATCGTATCAATATATAAATTTTATTTTTAGTTCTTTCCTACCAGAATCCTCCTATGGATCTATGGCGACAGGCTGTCCCAGTTTGGAGAAGCACCCAAACCAGTCGATGGGACCTCGAGACACAAGATACGCACAAAGTTGTTTGCTAAAAGGTTGAGAAACCAGTATCTCTAATTGAGTGCAATATTTCAACTCTTGACAGGGGGTCAAAACGAACCCAGTACTTTTACAATGAAAATATACATTTCTTTGACAAGAATGTCTCATGGGTCCCAGGTTGTATACAAGCACTTCTCGGAAGTATTGAAATCGGCATGTCACACCACGCACTTGTACCTGTCACACCAGGGGTGTGTCGAGTGTGTCTACTAGGAGTGAATCTTGTGATTGTATCTGTTACATCAGGGGTGTGTTGAGTGTGTATACTAGGAGTGAATCATGTGGTTGTATCTGTTACATCAGGGGTGTGTTGAGTGTGTATACTAGGAGTGAATCATGTGGTTGTATCTGTTACATCAGGGGTGTGTTGAGTGTGTATACTAGGAGTGAATCATGTGGTTGTATCTGTTACATCAGGGGTGTGTTGAGTGTGTATACTAGGAGTGAATCTTGTGATTGTATCTGTTACATCAGGGGTGTGTTGAGTGTGTATACTAGGAGTGAATCTTGTGATTGTATCTGTTACATCAGGGGTGTGTTGAGTGTGTATACTAGGAGTGAATCTTGTGATTGTATCTGTTACATCAGGGGTGTGTTGAGTGTGTATACTAGGAGTGAATCTTGTGATTGTATCTGTTACATCAGGGGTGTGTTGAGTGTGTATACTAGGAGTGAATCTTGTGATTGTATCTGTTACATCAGGGGTGTGTTGAGTGTGTATACTAGGAGTGAATCTTGTGATTGTATCTGTTACATCAGGGGTGTGTTGAGTGTGTATACTAGGAGTGAATCTTGTGATTGTATCTGTTACATCAGGGGTGTGTTGAGTGTGTATACTAGGAGTGAATCTTGTGATTGTATCTGTTACATCAGGGGTGTGTTGAGTGTGTATACTAGGAGTGAATCTTGTGATTGTATCTGTTACATCAGGGGTGTGTTGAGTGTGTCTACTAGGAGTGAATCATGTGGTTGTATCTGCTACATCAGGGGTGTGTCGAGTGTGTCTACTAGGAGTGAATCTTGTGGTTGTATCTGTTACATCAGGGGTGTGTTGAGTGTGTCTACTAGGAGTGAATCATGTGGTTGTATCTGTTACATCAAGGGTGTGTTGAGTGTGTATACTAGGAGTGAATCATGTGGTTGTATCTGTTACATCAGGGGTGTGTTGAGTGTGTCTACTAGGAGTGAATCATGTGGTTGTACTTGTCACACCAGGGGTGTGTCGAGTGTGTCTACTAGGAGTGAATCGTGTGGTTGTATGTGTTACATCAGGGGTGTGTTGAGTGTGTCTACTAGGAGAGTGATTATACTTTACTGACTAAACCGTTAATATATATACTGTGTTTTAAACTTATATAGGCCTATATAAAAATGGAACTACGTTTAAGACCTTTTTTAAAATAGTTTTAAAATATGATTTTGTACATCCACTTCATTAGTTTCATGGTCTAACTCGTCACTATCGTGTTGGATTAAATTTCTAATAGTAAGGAGATTGAGGTTCGAATCCCGGTCTGGAGAACCTGAAATTACGAATCCTTTCAAAAGGCTATGTGGTTACTTCACCACAATCCTTAAGAGCACTTGGATTCCTCAAGTGGATTTAAATTATGTTACCACAAATTAGGAGTATCAATTATAGCACTCCATTCAACACCAAGAGTTGCTGGTTTTCAGAGTAAACAGAACTTGTCTAAGCTGTACATGTGATTTTTTTTTTTAAACACCGCGTCTTACTACCCGTTCTGGTTATACGCTTATATACTAATTACGCTAATCGTTTTAGGGATTAGGAAGGTTATATTTAGAGGAAGTATACCCGCATTAGTGTGGAGGGAGAGGGGAAAGCAATGTTTTGAATTAAACCGCAATGGACCCGACCGAAATTCGAACCTCGATCTCCCCGTGATCGGTAGTCTAGTCTACAGAGAAAGTAGCGCGTTAGACATTGCGATCACTGAAACGGTTCCTGTGAATTATTGTTTCCATCACTCAGTAGAACACTTATCGCTCAACTACCAAGGTACAGTAGCCCCATGGCTTCTTTGGTGCTGACTGACAGCTCACAGCTGACTTCTGACAGTCTAAATTTAGGTATATACCTAAATGTAGACTGTCAGAAGTGACAGCTGTTAAAGACATGTTTTTTTGCATATCATATGGTTCGGTAGGTACTGTACCTTTGAAAATCCGGAGTGGGTCGATCCCCGATTGGTCCGAATTATCGACGTCCTACAATGTTTCTTTTTTTTGCTTAGCTTGGACAATAAATGCTGTCTAAGCTATACAAACAAAAAACAAATGTAAAAAAGATAATTTAAAAATTATTTACTACTAACAAACCACACTTTATATTATTTATATTGACATTTTTGTGCACAATTTGTAAAAAAAACTACACAACCATAAGAAAAACGAAAAAGAAGAAGAAAAGAAGTTGATATCCCTCGTACAGTAATATATTCTCTCCAGATGATGTGTCTCAATTTTTTTGCACAGTATGAAGAAGGTAGGAGCTTTGGTGATTCTTACACATGTCCATAACATATGTAAACATCCCTCCTTCCTCTTCCATACTCTCTTGTCATTAAAAAACAACAACTAACAACTTAAAAGGCAGAAAGAAAGAAACAAACACGTCCAGTTTTTGAGCTCATCAATCACACCCTCACCAAACGGCGTACCGCCTTCCAAGTGTGTTGACATAACCTCACACCGAACAAACATACAATCATCTTCTCACAGGGGGCCCATTTACCTCCTCTTCCTTATTGACCTCTCTTCAAAACGCACAAGGGCAAGCGCCCCTCTCCCCAAAAACCAACCGACACCCTACAAAACACGCTTTCCTTTACTTGAGGATCTCGTTTATTTTGATTTACCCATCAGTGGGGGCTATCAACAGGGAAAGAAAAATATCTCTTTTTCCTATTTTCGGAAACGTGTGTGTGTGTTATGTGTTAAAGATTACTTTGTTGCAAAGCTATAACTGTTTTCACCCGCCTCGGTGGCGTAGTTGGCTAACGCGCTTGTCTTGTTGAGCTCGACTGATGAGGACGGGGAGATCGAGGTTCGAATCTCGGTCGGGTGAACTGGGGGTGGTTTTTCCTAAATGGTTTTCCACTCTCCCTCCACGCAAATGCGGGTTCACTTCCTCTAATTCAACCTTCCCATTTCCTAATCCAATAGCGTAATTAGTACTTAAAGCGTATAACCCGAACGGGTAGTAAGACGCTGTGCTAAATATTATTATAGCTGTTTTCTATGTGGCCTTTTGTAGTTTATATTAAATTAGTTGAGAAGGGTCTCACACACACAATATCCGACACCTTAGCTCAATCGGTATCGTGTCTACCTACTGATCTAAGCGTGCCGGGTTCGATTCCCAATATTGCTGAGTAATAATATCATTGATGAAATGTGGGTTTCCCCTTTGCACAGCGATAAGCTAACGGGTTGGGGCTGGATGTTGTGTCTCTTTTAGATACAATTTAGCGTAAGGTAAAGTATCCAAATAAAGAGACAGGAGCCTAATAAGAGATATCGGCTTAACTTTCTTTAAGTTACGTGCTGCCATCCTTCGAAAGTGATGTAAACTAATCGAGTTAGTTCACCTGCCACCATGTCCTTTGTATAAAGGCAGTGAGTGGGTTGTTTGCATTCAAGGTGTAGAAGTGTTACTTTAATCATCACAAATTAGGTTTTTTTTGGTGGTATTCGTTAAATAAAATAAAAACCTTTTTTGGGCCAAAATAAGTAAAATATTGCTCAAGTAGAAACATAGAATTCAATTTTCTTCACATGGTGATATCAACAATGCTTGAATATGTCATCAGCATAGCGGCATTTACACTAGAAACCTTTTAGATAAAGAGAAAATGGTTGTCATTCAATTCCAGGACAACCTTTACAGCTATTCAACAACTGTTGATACCACCATGTGAAGAAAATTTAACTCTTTGTTTCTACTTGAGCAATATTTGATTTATTATGAACAAAAAATGTTTTTCTATAAAAATTGCAAAAACACTTGAGATTTCATCACGTCTTCTAAACTCCCACCTTAAATATTAATAACTAGCTATAGCCCAATTTTATTACTATCATGTGGACGGATTTTTTTCCTACCACAATTCTGCTATATAACTTAATAGGATTCTTCCAGATGGTTATTCGTAATAAAATGAGGGTATACTCTCAACCTAAGCTATATGTGTTACGTGCCATACACATTACATATCCTAAATCACGACTTTACTTCTTTGTGCTAAATGTCATAAGAGGAAAGAAAGG
>CABFVZ010003870.1:0-48945 GCA_902151445.1 Timema monikensis | reverse complement strand
GGTATCAAGGGGGTAAGCACTCTGGCTTGATATCAAGGGGGGAAGCACGCGTGCGGACAGAAACTGGACATGTCCCGTAGTTTTGGAGATGACCCCTAAGTTACACCATAGTGGAAGCAGTCTCACCTTGACCAATTACACTATGGTTCCACTGTGGAACACATCAAGGTAAGCTCGATACCTTTCAGGGAGTGTACACCGAGTCATACTGCCCGTTAGTAGATATTCAAATATTTAATCTAATCGGGTAGGGATGAGAGAGATATATAATTTAGAGGAAATGTACTTGTATTTGAATGAAAAGAAGAGTGGGAAACAATTTAGTTGAAAAAACCTACCTCACTATACACATTTAGGATTATAATCCTTGAAACCCCCTACCTCCGCCGCCACCACCACCACCACCACCGAACAAGTCAAGAGAGATGAGTCTCACTCCCATGTCCACGGGACCATCGGTGTGGGTAATAAAATTAATTGGATGGATACCTAACTGACCTCTTTTTATCTGTTTTTAAAATAAATCATTTTTCCGATATTGTTGTTTACAGAGAGATTCTGTTATGTTTCAATAATATTGTTGACCTCGATGGTCTTAAGGGATAAAAATCCGTAGCACAACTTCCTTCGGAGGAGAAGTAAAGCCGTCGGTCCCATGTCGATTGTGGTATGTAAAAGAACCCTGGAAGATATGTGAAAATAACTTTCCCAGCAAAATTGGTAGACTCTTTCGCTTGCACTCATAGAAATTCTCGTATGCTGATATGATTAGTCGGTTTATAAATAGCACATTAAATACCTCAAATAAATAATAATAAATAAATTATATTACATTCCTACCACACTGGTCGTGTTTAGAATAGCTGTGATATCTTGAGAGAAGGAACGTAAAAGGCTTTCCACGGAATAAAATAGTATTTAAGATAAAAGGTTCTTGATCTACAATTAAATTAAGGCGTTTAGTCCTGGTTTTCCTTCATCCCAAGTTCGATCACTGGTGCTTTCAAAATTGATCTGGGAAGCAGTGGGTCTGGAACGGGTTCAAACTAAGGTTCGTGAAGACAACATGAGAAGCTATTAGAGTAAATAAGTAGCGACTATGGTTTAGAAAACTGAGATTATCAACTGGAAGGCTCGTTGTGCTGACTACATGACAACCTCTTTCCCCAAATGCTGGCACTTTCATTGCTAATAGCGGCGGCCGCTATGTCGGTCGGTATAGCTCGCTTGTAAGCTCACACCATGCAATTATTCCCTTCCCTGAAGGTTTAGCTCAATGCCAGCGAGCTGGTCTGGCTGAACCAGCCCAAGCCCATGGCGATCAAGATCCAAATAATTATTTTTTTTAGCACCATATCTTTTTACCCGTTCGGTTTACAGGCATATTTTATATTCCATTAATTTGTTAGGAATAAGGAAAGTTTAAAATAATAGGAAGTGTAACCGTATTTGCGTGGGTAGAGAGTGGAAAACTATTTAGGAAAACAGAACCCCCCCTCAGTACACTCGACCGGGATTCAAACCCCGATTAACCCATAATCAGTCAATACAATCTATAGCGAGAGCGAGGCATTTATATCATTCGAAATGAATTATGGTCGGGTTGAAATAAGAGATGTTTAAAAAAAATTTGATTTCATTAACTTACTGTCGGTTTTCCCGCCTCTTTACACGCTTATTTGGGTTCATCTAATATAAACTATCCCATTTATCCGTTGTATTAAGTCTATAATACATTCCAATTTTCATAGGAAGGGCCTTTTAGAAGATACAACCATATTTGTTTGCAGCCAGCATTGATAACATTTTATAATTTTATTAATGTTATTTAATAGGTATTGATAATATCTATCAATGTGGCTGCTTATGGAAAAATAAGGCCCTTCCTAAGAAAATTGGACTGAAACCACGGTGTTAAACGTCAGTGTCGTGTCGTGGAGTAATGCCAGGGTAGGCAGAAATGGTTAAAATAGCACTTGTGTTTTCTGTCTCCATTTGACCAATCATACTTAGGATCTGCTCTACGTGCCTCATATGGGAATTTAAGCTATCACATACTCTGCCCCATTTGACCAATCATACATAGGCTCTGATCTACACACCTCACATGGGCTTATGTTATCACCCACTCTGTCCCCATTTGACGAATCATACATAGGCTCTGATCTACACAACTCACATGGGAATTTAAGCTATCACCTACTCTGCCCCATTTGACTCATAATACATAGGATCTGCTATACATACCGCATATGTGAATGTATTTCAGTTAATACCCTGACCAATGAGTGTTCTACTGATTGATGATAACATATTACACGTTACACATTTGTTAGATATATTGATAGAACATTAAACAGAAAAAAACTTCTTAGCTAACAAGAGCTTCCTATAGCCTACTATATATTACCTCAGGTAAAGCTCTGTCCATACGTCCAAGTGACCTTGAAAGAGCTACAGGCAGATCCGGGTTCAAGTGCCGGACCGGTTTGTCGGATTAATCTTTTTAAAGTTTCCATTGTTTAAACTACGTCATATTAGAATCTGAACCGAAGTTGGTTATTCAAAGACGAACAGTGTCTTAAATATACGATAGCTCAAGTGAACAGGAGGAAAACATGAACTTATCAGACTTGGACGGAGGTTATATTCTCGAAACCTCGAATCTGTTTGATGGAACTATTATTATAATTATTTGAGGTATTTATTGTGAACTTTCTGAACCAATTGATTATATCAGCATATCACTTACAAACTAACTTAAATATAGAACAGACACAATACCCAGTTCCCCAGCCGTTAATTTATCACTGTGTGAGGTAAAATCCACATTCCACCAATGATACACTTTTCCGTCAGGCTGGGAATCGAACAAGGGAGTCTTAACTCAGTAGGCAGACTACCGACTGCGCTAAAGTGTCGAACAGCAACGCGTCTTACTATAAGTCCAGGATATCCGTATATATTTATATCAATGAGCTAGGGACGAGAAAAGAAGAATTTAAAAGAAATTTATCTGCATTTTCGTGGAGAAACAGTTTTAAAAAAAAGATTCATAAAAGGGAGGGGGGACTTAAATGCACCTGATCGGAATTAAACCCCTGACCTATACGTTCCCACTAATTCAGCCCATACTAGACTGGAACCTTAACCCACACGCCCACCTAAACGGTTCTCATTTTATTATTATTATTATTATTATTTAGCACCGCGTCTTACTACCCGTTCGGGTTATACGCTTTAAGTACTAATTACGCTAATGGATTAGGAATTGGGAAGGTTGAATTAGAGGAAGAGAACCCGCATTTGCGTGGAGGGAGAGTGGAAAACCATTTAGGAAAAACCACCCCCAGTTCACCCGACTGAGATTCGAACCTCGATCTCCCCGTCCTCGGCAGTCGAGCTCAACACGACTAGCGACTACGCCACCGAGGCGGTTCTCATTTTATTCCTGACATGAATCCTAGGTCTGTTTTTCGAAGTTGAAGTGTGATGTTGGCATAATTTAAACCAGGGGCTGCCAATCTTTTTTTTTTAGTTGGAAAAAATTTGATGAGACAGTTAAAAAAAATACTGCGAAATTTTTTAAACTTGTTATTTCTCATATATTAATAAGTTTTTTGGTCCAATTTTATAAACACAAGTATTGTTTGTTTGATAAACGTTTTACGGGTCAGACAAAATCAATCAGTGGAATGGATCCGGCCCGTGGGCCGTAGGTTGCAGACTATAGAATTTTGATAATCAGCGTTAAATTAATTCCATCCAATTGAAAGGATAAGAGTGTGTGCTTGATACGATTTATAGGAGCGCCTGTTCGAAACTCGGTGGTTGTCCCTTCATTTTCTCCTCGGGAGGTTAATTTGTTACTCGCGCATTAACTGAAGGAGGCTGTTGAAAGAAAACACCACGTAACCATGACAAAGTAAGAAGAAGAGTTGATTCCTCTCCGGCGGTAGAATGGTTGTATTTGCGTCACTCTGGCTTCCGATAACGGGAGGTTCGGTGTTCAAATACCGGCCGGATGTACACTGAAGGTGGATTACCACTATTCCTGCGTGTAAATGAATGCGGGTACATTTGAGCGGATAGTATGACGTGGTGTTAAATAAATATATATTACACTATTTTTATAGTATTTGTGGTCTAGTGGTCAGAGATCCTAACTACAGATCCAGAGGTCCAGTGTTCGATCCCCAAGGATTCCAGATTCTCTGTGAAGTATTGGGTCTGGTACGGGGTCAACTCAACCTCGTGAAGACAAATGAGGAGCTAGAAGTAGCGTAGGGTTCGTTGTGCTGTCCACATGACACCCTCTATCCACAGATGTTGGTACTATCTTTGCCAACATGAGACGGCCGCTCGGTTGATAAAGCTCGCTTGCGGTCTGATGACATGGAGTTTTTTTTAAAGTAGTCACTCGTGTGGGGTGGGGGTGGGGTGGGGGGGCAAGTGTAGGTACAGTGAACTCTAAATACCTCAGAGTGACTTTTTTTTTGTCACCACATGTTGACTATGAGTGTATAAATATATTTAATATATCGGCAACACCAAAATTCAAGTCAGAATCGACCATGTTTCCGGTAAAAACGGTGTTAATTACCGAGAATAAATCGCGCGAAAAATATTTATGTCTGTGACTGTACGGGACGCTTGGATGACTAATCGAACAACCTTGTGAAGGTAATCAGTGAGTACACTCTGTATAAGGTCCTTCTCTCTTCTTTTCCATACAAGTGCTCAAAGACTGCGAGCGAGAGAGAGAGAAAGAGATTGAAGATATGGGAATAAAAAAATATTCTAGTAAATATTGGATACTTTAAAACCACACAAAGTTTTGGCAAATTAGTTTCAATAGGCAACAGGTTTCGCGATTATTTTTTTTTCTATCATTAATAAAAGTTTATTTTAAGGTGGTGTGCTCCATAGAACGTGTTTATAAACATGATATATCTTCTAGTCTCGCGCATGCGCCAGAAGGAATAAAGGTATAATAAACGTTTGGTGAAAAAATTAGCTTCAATGTTTCTGTACCCTTTTCTATTTATTTTTATTTTTAATTGAAAATATCTGTTCAAACTAATTCTACTATTTTGTATTGTGATGTTGGAATTACTTTGGTTGACCTAATGCTATTATGTTTGTATTATTATGGTCAACATAATGCTATTGTGTTTTAATTATTTCGGTCAAACTAACGCTATTAACATATTTGTAGGCCTATTAGATTGTCAAACTAATACGCTCATCTAATTTGTATTATTTTGGTCAAACTAACGCTATTATTATGTTGGTATTAATTTGGTCGAACTAATACTATCATCATGTTTGTATTAATTTGGCCGACCTATTAATATCACCATGTTTGTATTATTTTGTTCGAACTAATACCATCCTAATGTATGTATTATTTTGGCATAGATAGTGCTATCATGATGTTTGTATTATTTTGGTTGAATTAACGCTATTATTATGTTTGTATTATTTTGGTCGACCTAATGCTATCATGATGTTTGTATTATTTTAGTCTAACTAATGCTTTCATCAGATCTGTATTATTTTGGTCGAATAACGCTATTATTATGTTTGTATTATTTTGGTTGACCTAATGCTATCATGATGTTTGTATTATTTTGGTTGAATTAACGCTATTATTTTGTTTGTCTTATTTTGATCGAACTAACGTGATTACTATGTATTTTTTGGTTGAAGTCACCTATTAGAACATGTTTGTATTAATTTGGCCGAACTAATGCTATCAATGATGTTTGTATTAGTTTAGCCGAGCTAATGCTAATATCGTGTTTGTATTATTTTGGTCAATCTTATTTTTCTACTTTCACACCATTACTAAATTTAAACAAGACCCTTTGTAAGTCTTCTTTATATGTTAAACATTTTATGCAAATCTTGTTACATAAAACAAAGGTTAGTGGGGATTGGGTATGACAAACTCGAGCAAAAATGACTGACCTTATTGCGCAATTTGTGAACAATTTTGTTCAAATGTACGTTATTTCAATAGATATTCATTCACCCTCTTCAGTGATCGCGCTGTCTAAGGCGTCATTCTCGCAATAAACTAGACTGCAAATGACTCGGGAGATAGAGGTTTTATCTCGGTCGGATGTACTGAAGGTGGTTTTTCCTAAACGGTTCTCCCCAATTTAACGCCATGTAAGTGCGGGTACACTTCCTCTAAATTCAACCTTCCTAATCGCACACTAAAGCGAATTAGTTCGTATGCGTACACCCCAAACAAAAAAAGAAACACACACAATTTTTCTGCGAAACTTTGTCTCAATCTAAAAAAAAAAAAGGTTAAGCTGTTCTCTTTATAACGGTTTCAACCTTTCGTCACTATTTTATTGCCGCCATGAAATTAAAATAACGACGTCGGGTTGAACAAAAACAACACCTATGTAAACACACTGGAGCGGTGGCGGCTATTAAAGATAATTGAGTATGACAATACAGGTCCCTGAGTGTTACGTATGATTACGTAGTAAATCGTAACGTTAGAAATGACAATACAACTTCGGGTGTGTTTAAAATGCAAATGAGAACAGTGATTTGTTGATTTACATCCAAGACCAGTTATAAGTATAAAACTGTTAACCATTACCGATTCAAATGTGATGTGTTTCAAATCGTCAACAGGTAGAAGTCAGGAGGAATAATATGACACGACGTATTATAATGATTTGTTTCCCCGTTGATATTATATAACATACATATTATTAACTAATCAATCCAAGGAGAAAAGATTTAGAAAGCCTTTACTGATATACTAGCTATCCAGCGTTGCCCATCTTTGTTTCAAACAGAGAGAACAAAATCTCTACATTTTAGATCTTCGGACCCAGGTTTTTGATATATTAAAAACATATTAGAGAATATTTTATTATTATTATTATTATTATTATTATTAGCAGCACCGCGTCTTACTACCAGTTCGGGTTATACGCACTTAGGCTAATGTGTAATGGTAGGGTGATTGTGAGAGGAAATGGAGGACCTACAGTTTTAACGTGGAATCCGAACCATGGTGGAGGCCTGGCATTCCTCACATTCACAAGTTGTGATTAATACACGTCTTGTCAGAGGTGAAGGAAAGGTTAGCCAATTAGATAAATCTGTGCCAGGACCGAGGATTGAACACCTTACCCCTAGACCACCAGGTCACCGAATTACAATTAATCTGGTAGTAGATAGTACAATGAGTTCCAGTTCATGAAATGGGCAAGAGTTAGTCAGTTAGTCTGGAGGAGAGGCCATTTCACGGAATGGGCAGAAATTTTCCCGATTCATGAACTGGGTGAATTCACGAATGGAGTGTAACACAATGATTATACACACATAAGTTATGTCTCACAAATTCACAACCTATATATACTCTTTAGAAACGTGTTCATTTATAGGTCTATGATTTACAAACTGTAAAAATAAAATAATACCCGCATTCGAAAGGTCTCCAAGGAATCACTCTCGCAATAAACTTGAGTACCGATGAAGGCAAGTTCGGGGTTTAAATCTTGGTCGAATGTTATGAGGAGGTTATTTCCTTAGTGATTTTCAACCCTTCCTCCCCAAGAATGTGGGTACGCTTCTTATAAGTTCAAACTTTTTCATATCTATTACCTATTAGCGTAATTACTAATTAGTTCATATCCGTAGATACCCGAATGGGTGTTAAGACTGTGGAGGTGAGGTAGAGGGGACAAAAATTAAAAATTAAAAACGGTCATAAAATAAAGAAGATGAGATACGATCAGCCGATCATGGCAGTACCGATTAGTGGATTCTTTACAGTTTGTTTTTAAGCTTGTCATCAATTAACTATTACTTTCCCCCGCATCCCCCCTCTTCCATCTCACCACGCAAGCAAACGCTTGTTGCGTAGGTGGACAAATTATGGAGCCTTGTCGGCGACAAATTAGACGCGCCAAGTTATTATTCACCAAGTCACGTAACGCCAAGTCCAGTAGCTTATGTGGCACTTTAGCCTTTCTCTAAACTTTACCTTGCTAGCACCAAGCACAATTTCGCAATTTTACGACCCTCGGAGGGAGAAGTATTGTTATCGGGGGAAAAAAAAAAAAATTAACTCAAGATTTTGATAACTGTCGGCGATTCACAAGCTCATGAATAACAATTAAAATTAGTGTTTTTCACTATGACGTCTGTCCGTCTGTCTGTATCTCGGACTAGAGCCGAAACCATTTTACCGGTCGGACTAAAACTTTGTATCTAAGGTTTTAATAAGGTTAGCCCGAGGTGTATTAGGAATTATAAATTAAGAGCAGTTTACTGAAGGGTCGGTCTAGAAGTAAGGTGTCAGACTTCTGTGCTCGGGGTCCGGGGTTCAATCCTGGGTACCGGTATAGAGTTATCTAATTGGCTAACCCTTCCTTCACCTCTGACAAGACGTGTATTAATCACAACTTGTGAATGTGTGGAATGCCAGGCCTTCACCGTGGTTTGGATTCTAAGTTAAACTGTAGGTCCTCCATTTCATCTCACAATCACCCTATTACCATTACACATTAGCGTAAGTGCGTATAACCCGAACGGGTAGTAAGACGCGGTGATAATGATAATAATAATAATAATAATAATACTGAAGGATAAAAAGAAAGAAAAAAAATCTATTTACTCCAAATTCCTTCGAATGATTTTGATCAAATTTGGACTGTTAAGCATTAAATAATAACTGGGATTTGAACCCCGATCTTTTTGTCACCGTATTCCCAGTCTATTGAGAGAGTCACGCCTTAGACCATTCGAACACGGTAGCGGGTTATTTTAATTTTTATGTCAAGTTTGAGACTGAATAGGAGGAAACGGTTTTACTGGTACATTCCCGTCGAGCTTTGGTACCAACCCAAGAGCCTCATCTGACATATTGTGTACATGGGGTGTGATGGTTGGGGAAGGTTCTAGTCACTGATATACCACTTTTAAGATAACATGTGGTGTGATGGTTGGGGAATGTCCCAGTCACTGATATACCACTTTTAAGAGAACATGGGATGTGATGGTTTGGGAAGGTTCCAAGCAATGATATACCACTTTTAAGAGAACATGGGATGTGATGGTTTGGGAAGGTTCCAAGCAATGATATACCACTTTTAAGAGAACATGGGGTGTGATGGTTGGGGGAGGTCCCGGACACTGATATACCACTTTTAAGAGAACATGGGGTGTGATGGTTGGGGGAGGTCCCGGACACTGATATACCACTTTTAAGAGAACATGGGGTGTGATGGTTGGGGGAGGTCCCGGACACTGATATACCACTTTTAAGAGAACATGGGGTGTGATGGTTGGGGAAGGTTTCTAGACAATAATGGCCCACTTCTGAGCGAACCTACAGTACACTCAAGATCTTAGTTTACTTGGATGACATCTCAAAAGTTACTAGAAAAATTCCCTATTGCATCCCTACGCCAACAGCTGACATCTGTCACTTTGGATAACTGTAATGAAAACATAATGATAATGTTTGAATGTGATATCAATCTAGGCCAATATTATTTGTATTTATTTAAGGTCAAGCACAAAGATTATTTATCGTTTTATTCCACTTAAAAGTTATTATTCACAGCACTTTCACAAAAGGTCTAAGGAACAATGGAGACTGACGAATTTAAACCATGTGATTGAACCTGACGGAAAACAAGTGCTTTAAAATGATGCACCCACGCAGCGGATAAAAAAATTTATTCTGTTAAATATTTCGAGAAACAATAAAATAATCATAAAATAATTTATTAGATATAAAAAATGACAAGTATTTTCTCTTTTCCAAGTGCATACGATGCCTGTATTAAAAGACATTAATGCATGTACTGTATTACACATCATAGATAACATTCCTAAAAGGAAGAATTAGTACTTTTAATTATGTTTAAAATATTGTTTCGGATTGGGTAAAGAGAAATTTATTAAAATATATGAAATAGTGCGAGAAAACGTAAGTTTACATTATTTTAAATGTAAAATATAACATATAACTAAAAACCAGACAGTGATCTTTACCCAGACTCTACTGTAAAAAAATGTCTCAACTTTGTTCAATAAACGACTGTACCAGCGCCTGCACCTCCCGGGCACGCAAGCACCAGATGTTGGTACATCTATGCAGATAAGACACCTGAATTAAATTCTTTTATAGTCTGGTGGGCGTGCTCTCCACGGGTATTTATATTATATATGCAGCTTCTGGAGCATCAAGAGACAAAAGTTAGTGACGGGGTGTGGTAGAGGTGGGGAGGCTTCTTTTCGAAGAGAATACGCTTACTCCCCCCCTGCCCCCAAACGCTCCCATGCATAATAAAAGGGCTTAAGTGCGGATTCATGCGTTCGCCGAAACACAAGAGTAAAACTGAAATGTTCCCACGTGACGAGCTCTACAACAATAACAAGAAATCAGTGTGAACAGCGTTTGTCCCTCTGCGCCAGTAGAAACAATTTCAGCTCTGTCCGTGCTGTTCTATAAATAAAAAAATCTGCGTGTAAAAACTCAAAACCAACGGTTTCCAAACCGACAAACCCAATCAGTGCGCAGGCGTCTAAAACCAACAGACTCAACAGTGAAATACCAATAGGAAACTGCATGATTGGGTGACACCTAATAGGTTCGGAACAGATCGGAGCGCTTGGAACCGGAACCCTAAGAACGGAAACGAGTTTTGTCCGAACATTTGTTTGGAATTTTTGTCAGTCGGAAGGAAGCAGTCAAGTAGGGTATATATTATTTGAATTGGAGATGAGTGATATCAGTAAAGAGGAGGCAATGGTCGCTCTGTGACTTACCGCCGATGAAGTGGAGGAAGAGTTATATATCTGTTATTTCTAATTATTTATGGTCCCTGTTGTGATGAACCTGTACCAGGAAAAACGTGAGGAATAAAAATAACACCTGCTACTCTCGATATAAAGGATTGTATTTAAAAAAACAAGACATAAGATAATTAAAGTTTTATGAAGTTGACCAGATGGCTAGAGCCAAACAAAGCCTCCAATAAATTAACAATATTAAAATTCTGAAACACCTGCTACCTCCACTGACTGGCAAAAAATTTGAATCAAGATCGTTAATAATGTAATTTACTTTAAAGTATTAATTCATAATTAATAAAATATGGCTAGTGTTTACAAAGTGTGACACATTTTACTTACAAGCTTTCTTTAACATTTCCGTGATTTCCTTCGAGGTATTACATTTCCATAATAATGGTTGTTACCATTGTCATAAATCACAGGGTATAGTTGAACCCAATTAATTAGTTTTTATTCCAAAGACATGTTTAACTAAACAAAAATCGCCTGAGAAAAGGAAGTGAAAACCAACAAGTGTATAGCGCGTGAGCGTTGGGTGAGTGTAGAGATGATGCAATATCTGAGGACACGCATGCGCACAGCTTCTGAATCCGTCAAAATATTCACTCCATGTCAAAGCGATTCGTTCCGTTCCGATTGGACGTAACGTATCCGATCCGATTCGAGCAAGTGTGCGGGCCTCCAACGAAATGCTTATAATAAATACTTTCCGATGCATTCCGGTCCAGTCCTATTAGGTTTGCGGCAAACTGTAAGTCCAGCTAGAACCAGACGTCTTAAGAGCCCATATCACCCCTTGGATAACACCTAACTTAGGTATGTAAAATTCCTAGAACAAGACGTCGCATCGGGGTGTTATTTTATCTAGCCTACTTTAGAAAAACAGCGGGAAAGAAATCTGGTAAATAGGAATATCTGACATTTTAAAAAATAATTAAGAAACGGTTTATTTTATCATCATTACTATCACTACTAATATTTGAGGCGCTTAACATAAACTTTCTAAACCGAATGATTATATGAACAAACTACTTTTAAACTAACCTAAATCTGGAATAAACCTAACACACAGCATTGGTGAGGTCAACTGAGGAATTTCATATCTAATTTCTCGGTTAATCTGAATAGAAATGGCCTCATAAGATCCACCCCTCAACCCTCTCAACAGCTAAGGACTCCAGCTTCCATTGTTCCATTAAATCTTATAGCTCCTCCTTCCCCTCTCCCATATCCCTCAAAAAACATTATTTAGATAGTCATGAAGAGGAGGAATTTTATCAACGGCACGATAATGTCTTCTGAATTAATTCCTCGGGATGAACAAGACCAAGATATAAACCACACCCGTGGTTTGGATGACAAATGAAAAATGTGATGCAGAACAATGGGAGAAACTTCCAAACGGAGATCTCTTCTTGAGATAAGGTAGATTTTTATCAACGGATATACATAGATACGAAGGAGTGGAAATAATGGAATATCTCCCACGTGAAATTGTCTGCATCTGCGCGGGCCGGTAAATACTTCGAAATATTCAACGCTCACTTTTCAAGCAACTACAATAAAACTAAGACAGTTAAAAAAACAAAACATTATTAGTACATTTGTAAGAAACAAACGAAGAACTTTTTGAAAGATGGCTTGATCCACTTCGGTGCTGGTCGTATGGTTTAAGGCGTCACTCTCATAAAAGACATGACTGCCGATAATGGGGAGATCAGGGTTCGATTCTGGGTCCTGTGTGCTGAGAGTTATTTTCCCGAAAAGGTTTATCAATCTCTCGCTAAAATAACGAGGGTGTTTGTAAATAAAAAGCTTAGATGTTTATAAAAGTATTGATGTTTCAATGGTTTGAATGGATTTATTGCCAATGGTGGCTCATGGGATGTTTCAAGGGATTATTTGTTGGAGTAAAATACCTTCCCATTGAGTATAAAACTTGCCCTCTAAAGCCCCGAGCATAAAGATTAACTCAATACATTATTGTGTGTGTGTGGTTGGTAAAATAGAATGCAGGGTGCGTGATCAGCTTACACATTGCCGTCAGGCTAGCCTACCCCTGGCAACAACCCACGAACCGCCACTATTCATTGTTTGTTAGGATTTTGGTAGGAATAATGTTTTTAAAATACAAACTTATTTTGGGCCACAAAAATAAATGACTTGACGTATGGACACGTAATAGTAGATCTAGTAGGCTAACAGTCCTGGTTGTCAGATAAGGCCATTCCAAAGAAAAGTGAACTATATATATCAGGCATCAGGGAATTTACAATATATTGAGATTGAATGTACTTTTTAGCCTATAACGTGCTAGTTTTGTCACGTCTCATGCTTTTCTTAAATATTTTTTTTAGTAAATTATTATTATTATTATTATTATTATTATTATTATTAGCACCGCGTCTTACTACCTCGTTCGGGTTATACGCACTTACGCTAATGTGTAATGGTAGGGTGATTGTGAGATGAAATGGAGGACCTACAGTTTAACGTGGAATCATAACCACGGTGGAGGCCTGGCATTCCCCACATTCACAAGTTTGTTTTTTTAGTAAAGATCATATTTGTAGCCACTAACGGCGTTGAAACTACAAGAAGCTGTTATTAGGACTACTGTATTTCATGAAGTCAGTAAAACATTTGTAGGCCTTTCAAAGCTATCTCTGTTTGGCTATATATTGTTAAACAAACCAAGTAAATAATTCAATAATATTTTATTAGCTCAAAACACCAAGTTGACTTCGGTAGTCTTGGGGCAAAGTGCTCGCCTCAAGACTCAATGTTAGTGTGTTTGAACCCAGCCGAGGTCGAAGATGTTTTCTTGAACGATTAAAATTGTGTAGCACAACTTCCTTCGGAGGGAAAGTCAAGTCGTCGGTCCGATGTCAATTATGGCATGTAAAAGAACTCTGGAAGCTATGTGAACATATATTTACCGGCAAAATTGTTAGGTTCTTTCGCTCTCGCTGATAGATATTGAGTGTTGAAGACAACGGGTAACTAACTCAAGTCCTGATCACCCTAGGATATAGGATTTCTACCAGATGGTGCAGGTAGCACTAACCAGCCAAAGGGCCGAGTGAATGCCCAGCTACGGATGGATATAAATCACATCAAACTAACCTTCTGTTTGTTGACTCAAGAAAAAAAGAACAGCATAACATTATCATTTTCTAAAGTTGTCAATATAGAAATAAACTGTCTTGCCGATGATTGGGGTTTGAATCCCGGTCGGGTGTATTGAGGATGGTTATTTCAAAAATGGATTTACAGTATCTCTTCCACGCGAATACGTTTACACATTTGCTCTTTCTACTTTGTTCATTCCTAGTCCATTGTACTTGTTGCGGATAGTCAAAACGTGTAAAACACGGTAATAAACAAGTGAAACTGTTTGTTAATTTTAGTTAGAGCGGTTCAAATTAATTCGTTAACAAACAAAGCCATCACATTCCGGAACGTTATTCTACCATTTAATGAAAAGGTTTTTTTTTTTTTTTTTCNTTTTTTTTTTTTTTTTTCCACTGATAGAAATAGAAACAGGGATTCTTAAATCAGTAAATAGACGCGCTACCGATAGCAATAATGAAGTCATACCACCCTTGTAAATAATGAAGTCATACCACCCTTGTAAATAATGAAGTCATTCCACCCTTGTAAATAATGAAGTCATACCACCCTTGTAAATAATGAAGTCATACCACCCTTGTAAATAATTTCATTTCATGGTACGGACGAAATTATTCATGATTACTGAGAACATTTTCAACAGTAAGTTGATCAGTGTAGTTGTTAACAATAACAAAAACTATGTAGCTGAAGCTACGGAATATGAACCCGCAAGTGTACACTCTGTTCTGATAAAATAACCGGTTGCCTCTCTTTTTTATATATATTTTTAGCACCACGTCTTACTAGCCGTTCGGGTTACAAGCCTTTGTATTAATTGCGCTAATGAGTTAAGGATGAATAAGGTTGAATTTAGAGGAAGGTAGAGTGTAAAACAAAATTCAGACTACGGTGTCATGTTGACACGTGTCAACATATCAAAACAAATCAGCTTCAAGTTATTACACTGTTCTGATGTATCTGATGTATTGTGTCGTGTGTATATGAAATTGTTGTCAGTTGATTTCTTGATTTTGATCAGAGCACAACATTTTGTGTACGATTCATTTAATAACATTTTCAAGTGGACATTACTAAAATGGATGATATAATATTAGCTGAACTTGACGAGGAGGAGGAGATAGTAACCGCTATTAGTTTGTTATTTGCACTGGAACACACAAGAGAGTGGATACATACTATAAATGCCGACAGGGGTGAATTTGGGGAACTTAATACTTTATGGCCCGAACTTTTGAAAGATGAAGAGCGTTTCAAAATGTACACAAGGATGTCAATAAAGGAGTTTTCTACCCTTCTGATCACGGTGAAACCAAAACTAGAAAAATTGCAACAACCTCGTGCATACTCAATTACAGCTTCCTCATCCATTATTTTCAATATCTCACCAAATTTGACTTGAATCGAAAAAATTCAAGTGTCACGTTTTGATGCTCTAACAGGTGTGACAAAAATCTGGACGTCCATATCGTGGGCTGATGCGTGTCACGACATGTTAACATGCATTTTGGCGTCAGATAACACAAAACATGTCACAACACATCACGGCAGTGTCAGCACGTCAATATAATTTAGTGGGATTTTTTTCCCCACTAGACCATCATAACACTTATTATTATTATTATTATTATTATTATTATTATTATTATTAGTGCCACGTCTTACTACCCGTTCAGTTTATACGCACTTACGCTAATGTGTAATGGTAGGGTGATTGTGAGATGAAATGAAGGATCTACAGTTTAACGTGGAATCCGGACCACGGTGGAGGCCTGGCATTCCCCACATTCACAAGATGTCTTGCCAGAGGTGAAGGAAGGGTTTGGTAATCAGATAAATCTTTGCCGGGACCGAGGATTGAACACCGGACCCCAGCACAGAAGTTCGACACCTTACCCCTAGACCACCAGGTCACCCTACATAACACGTGGAATGCCAGGTCACCACCGTGGTTCGGATTCCACGTTAAACTGTAGGTCCTTCATTTCATCTCACAATCACCCTACCATTACACATTAGCGTAAGTGCGTATAACCCGAACGGGTAGTAAGACGCGGTGCTAATAATAATAATAATAATAATACATAACACGTGTTGACACGAAGCGTCAACATAGTCTGAATTCGACTTTAAACCATTTAGGGAACAACCACCTTCAGTAGAACCGACCGGGTTTCGAACCACGATCACACCGTCATAGGTAGTCCAGTCTATTACGAGAGTGACACCTTCAGACCATTCGACCACCGAAGCGGGTTACCTCTCAATACTTGTGAAATCATGAAGCATTTCGTATTCGTTTCAAATGGGTACAGTCGAACTGGTCTGATGGTCAAAACATTCAAAAAGGAATTTTCGAGCCCATACTGAAGGGTCTTGTCGAACTGGTCCGATGGTTGAAGGACCCCTCAATTAGTAATTGTCAGTTGTTTGCAGAGTGGTGTGCAGTGATGTTTTCAATGTTAAGTTAGAGAGGGTGTAAATTAGTGGTGCATGAAGGTTTTAAATATGTTAAGGTGGACAAGACACAAACGGGCCAAAAGTGGCGGTGTTCAAGAAGGAAAGGGTGTTCGGCGCATTTATTTACAGATGACGCGGGTGAACCTAACCTAACCTAACCTAACCTTCCTCCCTCCCACCCCTTTGTAATAACCATCGGACCAGTTCGACCTTACTAATTGGGTGGTCCTTCAACCATCGGACCAGTTCGACAACACCCGTTTCAAATACCTCATCCGCCTTCTTGGAAAACGTTTTTAAGAACATAAAAAAAATATGGCATAGCAACTAAAATTAATACAAGCTCACAATATATAGCGTTCACCTGTCAAAATTGACACCGTCTGTCAAAAGCGAGAGCTTCAAAACACATCCCATGACGTTTAAAAATAAATCTAGTAAAGTATTGATTTTTCAGATAATATTCTTCTTTGGGCGTGCTAGTGTCCCATTTTCAAAGAAAGGCCTTATTTGATGGCTAGAAAAGCTACTAGATCAACTTTCACGTATTCATACGTCAAGCCATGTAATCTGCAACTGTTACTTTTGATATATATTATCAACACCTCTAAAAATAACAATAATATAGTAAAATGTAATCTATGTTGACTAAAAATAAGCTTGTATTTCCTAAAAGACCCTTATTATTAAAATTGGACTGTACATCTACCATTTACTGGGCCTTACTGAACAAATTAATGTCTTTATCCCGCTGTAATTCTCGATAGGAATAACGAAATATTCTTTTTATTTTCTCATGTAAAGAAATTATTGTATTGGTGAACATTTTTGGCTTTAAGATAATGAGGGATGTCTACGTTTTATGTGCCCTGAAACCAAAATATTGGGTTTTACAATTCTGTGTATTCCTCTTTATGTCTTTCTGAAACCTGGGTCTACAGACTAAACGTTTAATGGATTTTGATCAAACTTGATATGTGGACATATTTAAATGCATATTTTAAAACATTTTGAACAAATTAAGGGTAGTTTTCTGTATACTTATTTTGGAAAATTCTAAATTTTCGAAAGAGATTTTAACGTTTTTGTATAAAATGGTTATTTTAAGAGTGTTTTACTTTATAAATAAGAATACGTTTCCGTTTTTCTTTATATTAAAAAATCATTTGAGGGAATTTACCGATGTAGGATTTTTTCTAGTTTTTTTTAACTTAAAAAAATAACTCGGGCAAATTTGTTAAAAATTTTCACTGAAGAGTATTCCATATGAGCTTTTCTTAAAAAGACTCATTATGAAATAGTTTATTGATAGAGGGTCTATGAAAATTTCACAAACTATAATATACTATGTAAGAAAGTATGTCCGACTGTGTCATGTTTATCATAGCTGTCAAGATTGTCAAAAGCTGTCAAGATACACACATCTTACTTTACTTTCTCTATGGCATTAGAAACTCGAAAGTTCATTGACGCACTAACAAAAGTATGCCACCTATCCCTGTCTTGAGCTAGTTCTATCCAGTCCACCTCTTTACACTATATCCCTATCTTGAGCTAGTTCTATCCAGTCCCCCATTATACCTTATCTCAATCTTGAGATTGTTCTATCCAGTCAACCTTATTACAGCTTATTTCTATCTTGAGTTAGTTCTATTCACTCCACCTCAATACAGCCTATCTCGTACAGATCCATTATAATGCTATCCTCCTCCCATCTTCATCTAGGTTTTCCAAATTGTCTCTTCCCATAGGGTTTGCCAGTCAGTAACCGAACAACATTCTAAATTCTCATATTTATTTTGCATGTCCTTCCCACTATAATCTACAAGACTTGATTATCCTAACAATATCGTGTGATATGCAACTCGTGGGGTATGCAACTCTGTATTATGTACAGCCTCCTCCATTGCCCAGTAGCCTCATCTCTTTTTGAACCAAATATCTTCCTAATCACCTTATTTTTGAACACCCTAAATTTCTTTTCGTCATTATCTATCTAGCAATTCATCAAACAAACTTAAGTACATTTTTAACTCTCATAAATTATTATTATTATTATTATTATTTAGCACCGCGTCTTACTACCTGTTCGGGTTATACGCTTTAAGTACTAATTACGCTAATGGATTATGAACTGGGAAGGTTGAATTAGAGGAAGTGAGCTCGCATTTGCGTGAAGGGAGAGTGGAAAACCATTTAGGAAAACCACCCCCAGTTCATCCGACCGAGATTCGAACCTCGATCTCCCCGTCCTCAGCATTCGAGCTCAACACGACTAGCGCGTTAGCCAACTACGCCACCGAGGCGGGTAACTCCCATAAAAATAGCCAAACAATCTTAGTGTGACTCCTCTAAATAGTTTTTTTTAAGAAGTCTATATTTCATCTTACAAGAGAGTACGCATGTACCAATTACTAGGTAGAAGACAAATAGAAAAGAAGTCAAACCACCTGACGAAAACATGTTTCCGGTAGCCTACATTAGATCAGAAATTTGAGTAGTGTGACTTTGAAATTTTATTGAACGTTTCAAAAATATGCCCGCTATTATGTGATCATCTCAGGTTTAGGAGCTTTTTGTCGGAGTAAACAATTTAGTTCACGTATTATTCTACCACCTCCTCTAAAAAATAGTAATAATTCAACTTGAGTCGATTCGAGACCAACTATAAGTCGCTCGTTCTCTGTGGCTAAGTGGTTAAAGTGGTTGACCACAAGAAATGAGAGATCTGGTTCTATTTCAGACGGCGCTGACCAATATATTTACTATACACACACTGTTTCGGGATTGTATGTTTGTTTATTATTTCTATTTTGTACTATAAGAACTGTGTGTACTGTTTTGTGTATTGGAGCCAGTGTTTGAGACTTTTTACCGTTGTTTGTACAAATCGTTGTTTGCATCTTGATTCGCGAGCTGTGATACAGTGTTGCCATATTAGTGTTGTATCAGAGTCCACCGGGAGCCGGTTACACTTTTAATATGTCAGCATATAAACGTTTTGAACATTGATAGATAACAGGCTTTTTTTTTATCACCGCGTCTTACTACCCGTTCGGGTTATATGCAGTCTAGCATGGGAGTGACACTCTAGACCACGTGGCCACCGAAGTAGGTTAGATGACGGTGGGTATATTTTACAAATATTATATCAATAGAACCGTATGAGTAAGGGTTCATTGTGTTCACCAACACTTTATCCAGTCCACTTCACTACCGAAAAAAAACTCCAATTTTCGTAGGAAGGACCTTATCTGACAGATATAAAAGTTACTAGAACTACTTTTACGGACGTCAGGTCATGTGTCCTCCGGCCGTTACTTTTTATCAACAATATATCCAACAGCTTAGTTCAGTCGGTAGCATGTCTGCCCACTGACCAAGGGGTCCAGGGCTTGAATCCCAGTATTAATAAAATCAAATAATATCGGTCAAATTGGGACTCACCCTTTCACAGTGATGGATTAGGGACTGTCACCCACTTCGGTTCTACTCTAGATTAAAAAATAAACCAATGTTAATACCCTTAACAACAAAGTTATTAACTTATGGTATCATGTCTCGGAGTGTTGCCAGGGTAAAAAGAGACTGTTAAAACTGTATTTGTGATATTATACCACTCGCTCTGTCCCCCATTTGACCAATCGTACATAGACTCTGCTCTACACACCTCACATGAGAATGTTTGTTATCACCCACTCTGTCCCCATTTGACCAATCACACATATACTCTACTCTACACACCTCACATGGGAATGTATGTTATCACCCACTCTGTCCCCATTTGACCAATCATACATAATCTCTGCTCTACACACCTCACATAGGAATGCATGTTATCACCCACTCTGTCCCATTTGACCAATCATACATAATCTCTGCTCTACACACGTCATATGGGAATGTATGTTATCACCCACTCTGTCCCATTTGGCCAATCATACATAGGCTTTGCTCTACACACGTCATATGGGAATGTATGTTATCACCCACTCTGTCCCATTTGACCAATCGTACATAGAGACTGCTCTACACACCTCACATAGGAATGTTTGTTATCACCCACTCTGTCCCATTTGACCAATCATACATAGGCTCTGCTCTACACACCTCACATAGGAATGCATGTTATCACCCACTCTGTCCCATTTGACCAATCATACATAGACTCTACTCTACACTCCTCACATGAGAATGTATGGTATCACCCACTCTGTCCCCATTTGACCAATCACACATATACTCTACTCTACACACCTCACATGGGAATGTATGTTATCACCCACTTTGTCCCCATTTGACCAATCATACATAATCTCTGCTCTACACACCTCACATGAGAATGTATGTTATCACCCACTCTGTCCCCATTTGACCAATCACACATATACTCTACTCTACACACCTCACATGGGAATGCATGTTATCACCCACTCCGTCCCCATTTGAACAATCATACATAGTCTCTGCTCTACATATCTAATGGGAAATGTATGTTCGCAGTTTACACTAACTCTGCTTATGCTGGAAACACTCCATGACACAGCACTTCAAAAGATAGAAAAAGTAGAGGTTGATTAGACAGCACGACAGTGGCTCAGAATATGAATTATTCATTAAGTCCATGGTGACAGGGAGTGGCTGAAGATGATTGAAATAAACATTTAGATCTAAAATCGAATGAAAGAACGGATTTGACTAATGAAAGTTGATCTTATTCCAGTAAAATCTCAAATATTTATGACTTTATTTCTTTTACGTGGAATGATTTTATATTAGTACATCTTAGTGTTGATATTAACATGTTTATTGTATGTAAATAGTTGAAGTACGGGGGGCTTCCTTTATTCCTTTTAAGTGGAATGATTTTATATTAGTACATCTTAGTGTTGATATTAACATGTTTATTGTATGTAAATAGTTTAGGTACGGGGGGCTTCCTTTATTCCTTTTAAGTGGAATGATTTTATATTAGTACATCTTAGTGTTGATACTAACATGTTTATTGTATGTAAATAGTTGAAGTACGGGGGGCTTCCTTTATTCCTTTTAAGTGGAATGATTTTAGATTAGTACATCTTAGTGTTGATATTAACATGTTTATTATATGTAACTAGTTGAAGTACCTGACGTTTCCCGGGAGAAGTGTTTTTAGTTTAATGATTGTAGTACATAGAAAGTAACTTTAAAGTCAGTGCCTTTAGGCTTACGTTGCCCTTGGTCTTTTTGCTTACAACCCAGTTTTTAATTAATTAAAAAGTAATCTAATAAAAAAAAAATCCGGCTTCTAGCTGCACACGTTCATGCAGAGGTGTAACTAATTTCTAAAATTCCAGACCTTTGTGTAAGGTAGGTATCGCTCACGACAATCCCATACAAAATCTTCATCTTATTAATATAGACATAGGATGGAAAAAAATACAGGATTTAGAAAGTGAAGGGTATGAATCAGAGTAAAAATTCGAGGTTCGGTGATTTTAACGCCCAAATGGAAAGTCAACTTTGTACGCACAGATTCAGGTGGGATGGAAAGAAACTCGAAAGCAGGCCAGCGTTTTTGTAGTTTTTATGGCAAAGCTTTTTTTTTGGCGAAAAAAAATTACTCCAGTAAAAACATATAATTTAACTTTCTTCACATGGTGACCTCAAAATTTCTTGAATATTTGTCAAGTGTGTCCTGAAATTTAATGAGAACTTGCTTTCTCTCTTCATTTAAAAAGTTTGTTAGATAATGCCACCATGATCATGATATTCAGGAACTGTTGATATCAACACGTGAAAAAAAATTAAACTCAATGTTTGTACTGGAGTAATATTTTATTTGTTTTGCTATAAATACCGCAAAATCGCCGGCCTTTTTTCACGCCTCCTACCATCCCACCTTAAAGATAAAATCATAGCAGATGTTGGTTTAGTAGACATAATCAGAAGGCTATATTTATTTAGGTTCAGTTGGTTTGAAGTCACAAACCGTGTTTCTAATATGATAGTTTGGTGCACCATATGTTTAATATCTCGACAACCCACATCACTGGTGGTCGAATGAACTATGGCGTCATTCTCGCCATATACTGGACTGCGATGGCGGGGAGATCTGGGTTTGAATCCTGGTCGACATACTGAGAGGTGGTTTTTCTTACACGATTTTATCATTCTACCTCCACTAAAATGCGGGTACACACGATCTAAATTTAAGCTTATTTATCCTTATCATAATAGCTGTGATTTTTTTTCACACGCGTTTAACCCGAATGCGGCGCTAAAAAAAAAAGATTATATATATATATATATATATATATATAACTAAAGCGAATATGTCTGGTTTTCACGAAATTTCCGTCTACTAAATGTAAAGTGTGTGTTGCCCGCTTTGATGGCCGCATCGTATAAGGCGCTACTCTCGCAGTAGACTAGACTGCCGGTGATGGGGAGATCAAGGTTCGAATTTCGATCGGGTGTTCTGAGTTTTTTCCAAAGCAGTTTTCCACTCTTTCTTCACGAAAATGTGGGTACAATTAATCTAAATATAACCTTACTAATCCTTAAAACCATTAGCGTAATTATTACATAAACGTATAATACGAAGAGCTAGTAAGACTCGGTGCTAAAAAAGAGTATGTTTTGCCGAGGTTCATGATGTCCTTGGTATAAACAGGAGGCTGATACTATTCCTACTACACCCCTCTAGTACCTTGTTCAGACATACAGAGAAACCGCGTGCGCGGCCTATAAAACCATGGAGACCTTATCTGTTTTAGTAAAAGCGAGACAAAAAAAGAAAATTAAACGTGCCATAAATACGTTACAGACCGCCTCCACGGTCGAGTGGTCAGAGTTCCTGGCTACAGATCTAGAGGTCCCGGGTGTGACCCCCAGTGCTTACAGATTTGTATGTGAAATAGTAAGTCCGTAGAGGGATAAAGCCCAGATTCGTGAGGACAAATGAGGCGATACTCAAATTAAAAAAAAAGTAGAGTCTCTTGTCTAGAAAACTGAAATTAACGGCTGGAGTTTTCGTCGTGCCGACCACACGATACCCTCTATCCACAAAAGTTGGCACTAAAGTACAGTCCAATTTTCAGAGGAAAAAGCGTTATTCATACAAATTTTGCTAAATTTTGAGTGTTATTTTATTAACAATATACATCAAAATTGACAGACCATATTACATAACATGAAAGTAGATTTAGTATCTCTTTTAGCTATCAGATAAGGCTCTTCTTATGAAAATTGGACTGTAAAATGAGTATATATGAAACGAAGTCTTTTACCGCTTTCATTAGTAAATTTCCTTCTTCGACAAATGACAAGTAAGTAGTATTTTAAGGTCGGTGGTCTGCGTGTGCATCGAATGATTACTATCAAGTGATCCAGTTTTTGGAAACTATTTTGAAACACTGATATATACCATAATGGAACGATGTACAAAGTAGGCCTATACCTTTATTTATGGTAGGGTAGAGCTTGCCACCTTACAGGGTATAGACCAAGGGTGCAGTCACACTAAAATAAACTTGAACAATTTGGTTTACAAGAGTAGTTTCCCCCGACTGTCCCTTTCATCATACAAGCGATAAACGAGTCAAAGTTCCCCTTTAATCACAATGGTTCCAAGCGATCCTCAACTTCCGGAGTCCCGTCTTCGAGTTCCGGCTGTCTTTGATAGCTCCCCTACAATAAATGACTGAAGGGTCCCTCGATCCGTTCTCGGAGACCCCCACGACAGCCATTGTTCTGAACAGATGTTTCACGTGACGCACGAACTTTTTAAGATGCTGAGGAAATGAGAGGGGAAAGTGGGGAAGAGAGAGGGAGAGAGAAAAGTAGATGCTGTGTAACTCAAAGTAAGGGAGAATATAGGTCATAACTCGGAGCGGCGATACTTGCTCAACCGTCAACTATGTAAGACCGTCCCCGATGGTCGAGTGGTTAGGGAGATCGATTGCAGGTTTTAGGGTGTAGTGAACATCTTTTACTCCTTTGGCATATTTGAGGGCAGCCTCTTTAAAGTTACTTATAGGATCCAGTGAAGGTACTGTCCAATTTTAATAAAAAAAATGCCTTTTAAAAAATATATCATCATTTTTTTTTGCAGTCAGCATTAATAACATTTTACTTTAATATTATTTTTGTTTTAAAAGTATTGACACAATCTTTCAGAAGTGACAGCTGCAGATCACATGACTTGACGTGTTAACGGACATTGCCAATAGATTAAACAATGATAAACACAGATGTTAGCCAATTCAGCTGTGTGCAAGAAAAAACAAAAACCATGAAAAAAGTTAGAGTTACAGTCAAGTAAATATACCATAATCCCTACCTGTTTAACTAGGTATGTTATATGCGTTATTCCAACAAACCTGACAAACACTGGGTATTTTTGAAAGAGTGTGGAATTCTACGACACGACAACTGCACTCAGGCCGAGGGATGTCCATTCTAAGCACATCCTATAATGCTAAGCAGTTTCACATTACTTAAGTTCAACCATGATTATAATTCAGAAATAAGTTCAAATGGGTCTAATGTTTGTATTAAATTTTAAAATTGTTTTTGTGTTTCTTGCCCACCGCTGAAGTGGGTCCCACAAGCTACGGTACACACGCACACGCACACGCACACGCACGCGCACACACACACACACACACACACACAATTAAATTGATAGAATACGGTAGATAAAAGTATTAAACTAACCCTACATAAAGTTGGAGCCAAAAGATAATATATAATAGTCAAAACGAGTCAAATAGGCCTACTCCTTGCTTGATATGGTAATGTGCATTTATTCCAGATTACACATTTACAATTTTTAGCACATGATTTGATTTTTTTATTGTTAATATCACCCCATCTTACTACCTGTTTAGGTTATACACATATATGATTATAATTACTCTAATAGTGTAGGGATGAGATAGGAATAATTTTAGATGTAATTTACCCGCATTTGCGTGGAAGGAGAGTGAGAAACCATTTAAGGAAAGCCACCCTCAGAAGACATGACTGGGATTCGAGACACGACCTCCCCATCTTCAGCACGTTTCTTTATTCAAGCCATATCAATTTTCAAATCATATTAATTTATTTAATAATTTAAAATGGTTGATACAACTGAGATTCTAACCAAAATCCTTTTGATAGAAACGGTCATTGTATAGAAACATTAGCATATGTGGGGAGTACTTCTTCTAAAACACCCCTCCTCATTCCTACTTTTTAGCCTAAGCCACAAATTACCCTTATGGGAAACGTACTAATGAAAAAAAATGGGTCGGTGGTTGAATGTGCTAAAGGCGTCCCTCTTCTCAAGTTTGGATTGATGGTGAAGGGAATGGTGACTTTTCCTAAATGGTTTCCCATTTTCCTTTCAAGAAAATGCGAGTACATTCTCTCTAAAACCCTACCATCCTCATTCCTATGATAGCAACGTTATTAATGCTTCTATTTATCCGAACAGCTACTAAGACGCAATGGATTATGAGAGGGGAAAGAAAACTATAGTTGGACCATCTTGCCTTCTACACAGAAGTGATCTCAACGCTTCGAGTTACGCGCTGCGTGCGGTATTAAACGCATAAAACGGATGCGTTTCATGAACGGACTTAATAGAACTGGATTGGAAACATGGACGATATTGCGTGAGAGACGGGCCATTATTTCGCCAAACATGGTCGTGAAAGCGAATGAAAAACAGTAAAAACAACAACAACCCATTCCTGAGAGAGTTCTTGAAACGACGAGAAATGGCTGCCAGGGAAGTCGATACTTTGTAATAATTGGATTTATGCTAATTTTTCTTCTCTTTGTTCTTAGTTTAAGTGATAGATTATTACCGAGAAAGTCTGCGATATTTGCCTTGTATGTAATGATGTAGTAAGTCGTGCATATGTTGATTAGAAAGTATGCCTAGTGACCTATGTAAGTGTTGGTTTTATTCGTGGGAGTTTGAAAGTTTTTATCAAGCAAATTCTCAAGCATAAAAATACATTTTTATATGAATACATCAATTGTATTACGGTGCGTTTCGGCTATTCAAAATGAATATTAGAAATGTAAGTGATGGGATGAGATTTTATAAAATTTAATGAATACGTGTTTAATCTAGTTTTACATAAAATTGAATGTAAAAGTGCGATAACTTTTCTCAAGGAAATTACACTATTCTCTCAGATTTAGCTACTAGAATATTACTATTGTAAAGTTCAATTTTTAAAGGAATGTCTTTAATAGCATTCGAATATTTTTTAGACAAAATTGTTACATTTTTTACTATTTTTCTACCCGCTTCAGTGGCGGAATGGTGTAAAGCATCACTTTCGTGTTAGACTGGCCTACTGATGACGGGAGGATCGGGGTTCAAATCCCGGTCGGGTATATTGAGGGCAGTATTTCCTAAATGCTTCCCCACTCTCCTTCCGCGCTAATGTAGGTAGATTAGGTTACTTATAAAAACTTCTTCCTCACCCCTAGCTTATTAAAGTAACTATCACATATGCATACAACCTAAACAAGTAGTAGGACACGGTGATAAAGATACAATTTATTTAATCTTTATAATATCTCTAAAAAGTGACAGTTACAGATAACGTGGTCTGACATATGAATACGTGAAATTAGATCTAGTAACTTTTCTAAATGTCGGATAAGGTTTTCCTATTAAAGCCTTAAAGCCATATTAATATATAAATAAATACAAATTTTAAAACTGTAAAACAATAGTTAATTTTATACACATTGGTGTCATCATCATAAAATGTTCACTTAATTATATTTATATTTTTTCTAAAATTTGAATTTTAAAGTAGCCTAAGTTAGTAGATTTAAAAAAAAAATATTTTTGTTCTGCTGGATATTGTTCAAAAGGTTAACAATGATCAATATTTTAACACAATTAGAGTATAAGGGTGATAAATAATTTTGATATTCTAGCAATCAGTAAATAAGTGAGAAATATTTACTATAGAATTTCAGAGCATAGCTCAACATTTATTAATTTAATTAAATTGCATGCTTCTATTTTCTTTTTCTTTTATAACGAAGAGTGAGTAAAAACCACAAGGCTGAATCTTTTCTACATAATTTGAGGGTTCCGTCTCTCCTGAAAGTTAACAGTCTTACCTTGATGTATTACACTATGGCCCTATCTTATAAACTAAACCATAGTGGAATAATGCAAGGTAAGCTAGCTTGCTACCTTACAGGATAAATAGATGAAGGGTACGTGTGTGTTGTAGCGGAGAGAGGGGAGAAAAAGGGGAGGCAACAGACGAATGGGTGGCCAAGTTTCACAATTTGCTAATTACAAGCACCTATGTTGCACAAGGTAGTGTACACTCTTTAACAATTAAACTAGATTATTTTCTTTCAAATGCGTCGCGGTAAGTAATACGCTACCCGCATTTAATAACAAAAACTAGGTGACCTGGCGGTCTAGGGGTAAGGTGTTGGACTTCTATGCTGGGGTCCGGGATTCAATCCTCGGTCCCGGCACAGATTTATCTGATTACCAAACCCTTCCTTCACCTCTGACAAGTCATCTTGTGAATGTGGGGAATGCCAGGCCTCCACCGTGGTTCGGATTCCACGTTAAACTGTAGGTCCTCCATTTCATCTCACAATCACCCTACCATTACACATTAGCGTAAGTGCGTATAACCCGAACGGTTAGTAAGACGCGGTGCTAATAATAATAATAATAATAATAATAACAAAAACAGAATAGGGACAAGGAAGATGGGATTTAAAGGAAATGTGTTTTCTTTGTGTGAAGGAAGAGTAAGAAAACGTTAAGGAAAATAAACCACTCAATGTACTCGGCCAGAATTCATGTCCAGACTTTTCCATCCTAATGTCGTTGCTTACTTTGAGATTTTGAAGCTATTTTATGAAGCGGGTTGCATCTTAGCTTGACGCACCTAAGCACTCTAACTCTCTAAGCAATATCACACTTAGATACCAATGTACGAAATAGAAAGAGAATAAAATGAGCAGTTCACACTGTTAGACCCCTTATTTATCAACGGATACAACGTACCCACTTCCGCTGCCAAGTATAAATTCTCTATTATTTGCACCTGGATATAAATGACTTCCATTTCAAAATTTCCTTGTTTCCTATTCTAGATAGACATTTTCTCCCAAGGAATGTTTAATCTACATCCTGTCAGAAAGATTCCTACTGGACATTTTCGTGACCAAGGCAAATAGCTTGAGTTGTATATATTTTATATACAATTTGTTTGCATAAAAAACTACTTCAATAATTAAGTTTTTTTATTATTATTTAGCACCGCATTCTTACTACCCGTTCGGGTTATACGCTTTAAATACTAATTACGCTAATGGATTAGGAATTGGGAAGGTTGAATTAGAGGAAGTGAACCCTCATTTGCGTGGAGGGAGAGTGGACAATCATTTAGGAAAAACCACCCCCAGTTCACCCGACCGAGATTCGAACCTCGATCTCCCCGTCCTCAGCAGTCGAACTCAACACGACTAACGCGTTAGCCAACTACGCCACCGAGGCGGGTTTCAAGATAAGATTCATAATTTTGTGACTCACTCTAGTACTATTTTAAAATTATTTAAGAATTTAATTTTATACCTCTTTAAGACTCACTGAATAAAAATGAAAGGCATTGACATGGAAAATCATATCTTGACGTCAAAGGTGGGGAACGTCCTTTAAACCTGACGAGCTTGACGTTTAGTTCGCGTGCCAGGTGACCTGGTGGTCTAGGGGTAAGGTGTCAGACTTCTATGCTGGCAGCCGGGGTTCAATCCTCGGTCCCGGCAAAGATTTATCTGATTACCAAACCCTTCCTTCACCTCTGACAAGACATCTTGTGAATGTGGGGAATACCAGGCCTCCACCGTGGTTCGGATTCCACGTTAAACTGTAGGTGCTCAATTTCATCTCACAATCACCCTACCATTTCACATTAGCGTAAGTGCGTATAGCCCGAATGGTAGTAAGACGCGGTGCTAATAATAATAATAGTTCGCGTGCCAACCGATGCACGGCAACTGTGATGATAATTATTATTCTATACAGCTAGAATGATCTGACGGACATAACATCCTACCCCAGCACCTACTGGCTATGTGGTAACGACACCCTCATTTCGTTTGTGTCTGACGCATACGCTTTTAGAGACGAGTCTACATTTATTTGAAACAGAGCATCCTCTAGAGTCCTAGAGAGTTCGGTTGAGATCCTGGCTGTGCAAAAGAGAGAGGTGTCTCAAGTATGCGGGAGCTACTGAAAGAGATTTTGTTCAGTTCAATGTAAATCTTTGTGCCTTTCATGTTTGTTATAAGTTTTATTGAGAACAATTACTTGATAAAACTAGTTACATATATTAAATCGACTGACCGCGGTGGTGGTAATGAGATCCATGACGTCTGTTTTGCAATAGACTGGGTTGTTGGTGACGGGGATGTTCAAGCTTCGAATCTCGACTGGGTATATTTGAGGGATGATTCATCTAATGGCATGATGCCGAGTGTTTCCTGGGTAGAAGAGTCCGTTTAAAATGTACTTGTGATATGTTCCCATCAGTCAGTCGAACACTCATTAATCAGGTATCAACATTCCTAAATTAGTGGGTGATAAAATACATTCCTGTGTGAGGTGTGTAGAGCAGAGACTTAGTATGATTGGTCAAATGGAGACATAATGGATGATAATATACATTCCCATGTGAGGTGTGTAGAGCAGAGCCTGTGTATGATTGGTCAAATGGGGACAGAGTGGGTGATAACATACATTCCCATATGAGGTGTGTAGATCAGAGCCTATGTATGATCAATCAAATGGGGACAGAGTGGGTGATAACATACATTCCCATGTGAGGTGTGTAGAGCAGAGTCACTGTATGATTGGTCAAATGGGGACAGAGTGGGTGATAACATATTAAAGGTACAGTTTAAATAATCTCTGCCTATACCAGCATAACATTAATATATACCAATGTAAATATTACTGTGGTGTTCTCATCATCTCTCAATGTTAATGCGGATGTACTGCATCTAAAATATACCCTACTCATCCTTAACCCCAGATATTATATTGTCAGGGACCATGGTACTAATCAGACAACTCAGCCACAGATCCTGTGAGAGCTGGTTCGTCAAACCCGTGGTCATTTAGGGGGGATGGAGGGAAGTGAGTCCACGGTTAATCGAATCACGGTCCTGAGAAGACAGTGACGCTCTCGACCCCCCAGTGGGGCCATGTATCCACATAACATATATACCTTGCGGCAGGTTGAAATAGCTCTCTGTACAAGGAGACGTGACGGGGTAGCCATACATCAAGCAATGTAATAAATATTTCTTGTTGAGGAGAGATATACGACCGGTAGAATGCGTGGGTGTAGCTAGAGTCAGGTGGTGCTGTCGTGAAGGAAGTGGAGGGTGTAAGTGTGTGTGCTTATCTAAGACTAGCCCCCTCCCCCGTAAAAAAATTATTGTAAAGAATTCCGTAAAACAAAGCTTCAAATCATCCATCATATCAATATAAAAACAAAACTTTTTTACTTTTTTTTTTTTGAAAATACAGTCCTAACATCACTGTATAGCCCCCTCCCTCTTTTTATCCTCCCTCCTATTTTCATCTCATTCCTCTTTCCTCACCCCTATCCCCCCACCCACTTCACCAATCCCACTTTCCCTTCAACAACTTTTTTTTTCCAACGACTATATAATATACTATCGACATTTTTATGAGTAATAAATGAAATTTTCTAAATAAAATATAGCCTATGTTACTCGCTGATAATGTAGCTTTATATTGGTGAAACAATTTTTAAAATCAGTCCAGTAGTTTTTGAGTTTATCCATTACAAACAAAAAAAAACCAAAAAACCCAAAATCAAATCTTTCCTCTTTATAATATTAGTATAGATGTGATGGAAGAAGGCTTGAGCAAAGATCAGCATTTTACTATTTCTTATGGATAGGTACCTCTATGGTCTGGCTTATAGAGTCAAGAGGTACCGGGTTCAATCCCTGGCACGTCCAGATTTTCCTGTGAATCAGTGGTAACGGCTCTGTTATAGAAAACTAAGATTAACGGCTGGAGGGTTCGTTGTATTGATTATATTATGATACTTTATACCCGCAGAGGTTGGCACTATCTTTGCCAACAAACAACGGCTGTTTGGTTGGTATAGCTCGTACGCCATAGACTTTTGCTATATCAAACAAACAAAAAATGTTCGCCCAAAATAAATATTCTCTTGCGCAAAAATAAAGATATGGAGAACATATATTGAAGGCTATGGAGAAAAAAAATAGAAGAGGGTCCAATTTTAACTCAAATCGAGTTAGTGCTGCCATCTTTTAGACAGTCGTGAGACCTTTCTAAGCCAGTTTAGATAGTGATTAAAAGAGGTCTCATGTCACATTATAACCAATTAATAAAAACTTTTTTTCCACAGTACTTATGCTGTTTGATAGTTCTAGATATAAAAGTCGTTGTCCTTGAAAATGTGTTTAATGTAACTTCCCCTTTTTTCCCCTGTACCATTCGAGTAAAGTGTGTTTTAAATTTCGGGTGGGAAATAGTATCTTTAAAATTGGTATTTTATCGCACAGCTGTTGGTTAGTAATACTAGACAGCACTTTTAATCAAGGGCTTAATTGGTAGAGCTGCTTAACCAATTTTATATAACCCTCGAGTAATTGGTATCAGAGCTCTTGCACATCAATAAATCTGACTACGCTTCGGTTTACGAATGGTCTAATGCAGGGGTCGGAAAAAAGGTCGATCTCGCAGTAGTTTTCAGTTGATCGTGTAAGAAAACTATTGCGCCACGCAAAGGCAAGATTACTTTGCATTATTCCACTATGGTACAGGTTATTAGATAGGCCTATAGAGTAATCCGTCAAGGTAAGACTGTTACCTTTCATGGTAAACGGAGTGTACATTTTCTTTATTCTATGTATTTTCTATTAAGGCAAGGAAAAAAGTATTGAAGGAGGTACTGAATTTAAGGAATAAATAAATGAATAGATGTATAGAAAAAAATATTAAATTTAGGGTGAAAAAAAAAAGAGTTATCGCGGGACCTTTGATAAATGTAAAGGTCGAGTGGGGCCTCAAAAAGGTTGCCAACTCCTGTCCTATCCCTATCTTGAGCTAGCGCTATCCAATCCCCCTCATTACACCCTATCCTTGCCTTGAGCTGGTTCTATCAAGTCTACCTCATTACACTCTTTCCCTATCTTGAGTTAGTTCTATTAATTCCCTTTTAATTACACCCTCTCATTATTTTGAGCTAGTTCTATCTAGTCCACCTCATTACACCCTATTATTATTATTATTATTATTTAGCACCGCGTCTTACTACCCGTTCGGTATATACGCTTTAGGTACTAGTTATGCTAATGGATTAGGAATTTGGAAGGTTGAATGAGATTAAATGAGCCCGCATTTACGTGGATGGAGAGTGGAAAACCATTTAGAAAAAACCACACCCAGTTCACCCCACCGAGATACGAACCTCTATCTCCCCGTCCTCAGCAGCCGTCGTCCTCAGCAGCCGAGCTCAACATGACTAGCGCGTTAGCCAACTACGCCACCGAGGCGTGCTACACCCTATCACTATCTTGAAATAGTTCAATCCAGTCCACTTCTTTACACCATATACTGAGATATTTCTATCCAATTCACCTCATTACACCCATGAGCTAATTATATCCAGTCCGTCTCATTGTACACTATCCTTATCTTGAGTTAGTTCCATCCAGTCCACCTCATTACACCCTATCCCTATCAGGTCCACTCTAATGTTATCCTTCCATCAATGCATACAATATTATTAAATAATTAAAATTGATAAGGTTTTCCCCTTGGATAAAATCCAATTTAAAAATGGAATAAGAAGCGTTTTACAAACTAACGTAAGAGCCATGGTAAAAGACAAAAAACAAGAAATCACCCATAAAGATCGCCATAAAATACGTTAGGAAATGAATAAAAATTATTTTATGAGAAATTGTGATAACATGGGATACTTATAATTACAATAGATTTCCATGTAATTATTTCCTAATTTGATTATCGAGTACTACATATTATAATTATATCTAAAATATTATATAACTTAATGTGTCAATAAAATGTTTTACCTTATCGAGGGGCCGAAAAGTTCCACTAAAATAAATGAAATAAATAACTTGACCGCCGACCACAAAAATAAATCACACTTTCCGAATGAAGGGCGCGTTGAAAACGCCTCAGTAGAAGAACAACGTCATCACATGGGATTCACCAATAATCGATTTAGATTTTTTTTAAAACACCCAACCTCACATAACACACGATTAACACGCTCGCTAACACAACACTTTTTTTTTCAAACAGTGCTTTAATTTTCACGTAGACGCACGTCACTTCCGAAGTGTTTTTAACTCCCTCGAGTAAAGAGGGGTAGGAAATATTGCAGCAAAGCTAGAGGAAGGGTGTGTGTGTGTGTGCTTAGGGGAGTAAGGGGGAGATATCTTGTTCTTGCTAGATCTCGGGTTCGTTATCTCACTGCGAGCTTAGGTTAAGTGTCCGGGGAAGATAGCAGCCGGCTGGTAGCTGGCGCCGCGTTATACTGCTCCGTTTGTCGAGGTAAAGAAAGTTACCGGCGTCTCTCTCCGCCTCTCCGAGTTTTGGTGGGAGATCCGGTCCACCGGGAGGGAAGGAGGGGTAGGAATCACCAGAGTCGAATCTCCAAGAAGGGTGGGGTAGATCTTAGGGGGTAGATATTGAATACGATACTAGAGGATACTTTGTTAAAAGTGAGGTTTTCATAAAAAATCGACAGGTGACCTGGCGGTCTTGGGGCAAGGTGTCAGACTTCTGTGCTGGTGGTCCGGGGTTCAATCCTCGGTCCCGGCACAGATTTATCTGATTGCCAAACCCTTCCTTCACCTTCCAGGCCTCCACCGTGGTTTGGATCCCACGTTAAACTGTAGGTCCTCCATTTCATCTCACAACCACCCTACCATTACACATTAGCGTATAACCCGAACGGGGTAAGACACGTGGATAATAATAATAATAATAATAATAATAAATATAATAATACATAAACAATCGTAAACATTGAGATGGGAAGGTAGGGATTGCGATCTAAGGGCAATAGTTTTGCAATTTTTATAGCAAACAATTTTTTTTGTATGGTAAATTAGACATTCCTTCAGTAGAAACACAAAGTTTAATTTTTTCCACACGATGATATCAACAGTTGTTGAATATCTGTCAAGGGTGGCCTGGAATTGAATGACAACTTTTTCTCTTAATTTAAAAAGTTTCTCATCTAATGCTACTAAGCTCATGACAGATATTTAACAACCGTTTATATCACAATGTGTGGAAAACTACACCATGTGTTTCTATTGGAGAAATATTTGATTTAATCCTGTTGAAAAAAGTTGTTTGCAATAAAAACTGCAAAAACACTGCACTTAGCTCATGTACCCTACACTCTTACCTTCATGATCTAGATATCTACTATTTAAACTACATTAGAAACCCATTTATCCGAATCGCGATGATCCGAAATTTCAGCTTATCCGGAACAACCTTTTTGACTAAAAAAAAACAACCCTACATTAACAGCGAAAAGCATGTTCTTAAAATACAATACAGAAATACTACAGTCACGATCATCAATTCTGAAACAATTTTTCTAATAGGTTGTAGACCTTATTATGTATTTTTAAAAATAAAGATCACAGCTTTTCCTTCATATTCCAAATAATTGTGTTATTTCTAAGACATATTAGGTATAGTTCAATTTTTTATCATAATAAAATAATCTAATTGAAAAAGATGAAGACACTTAATTTTAGTATCTAATACTTGATTTAAACTAATAGAAAATCTAAATAATTTGTATAATAAGTTTCTAGTTTTTTAGTAAAACACTGTAGCTGTTTATACTCAAATTGTATTCCTTGTATGTTTATAGCCAGCAATTATTTTCTAAGTAATAAATCCTAACAACTTTAATACTCCATTTAATAAGTACTATAAACGGATATAGCTAGGAACTATGCAGAGAATCTCTAAATGGAAAGTTAGTTTTAAGTAATGTATAGTTACCTAAAATAGTAACGTCCTACTTCAATGCAAGACAATTTTTAATTGCTAATGAAGAAAATAATGCTTCTCAAAACATGTCTTCAAATTATTTTATTACTATCTACAGATATTTTTTTTTCATGGCGAATAAGTTATTACACAGCCATCTTTTTCCTGTACCCTTCCTTAAGTGCAAAGAGGAATATAATTATGTTTCGTAAATTGGACGTATCAAAATCACTTTACCATTAAATAGATGTTATATTCATAAACAGGGCCCGGATTTTGATGACATGTCATCTTTATTTTAGTTCATCAGAGACAATGCTCAGTTCTACATAAACTCTGTTCATGGTCCCGTGGTTGTAGAAATGTATATTTTATAGGTAATTTTTTTTAATCTCTTTTGCCATTTTATATACAAGTCATTTTAAAGAATTTTTTGGAAAGAAAATTTAAAATTGTTTGAACATGACTTCAAAAAGGTTATATATACATTTATGAATTATCGTTGCTTTTATAAAACATGAATATTCAAACATATGATATTTTACCACTCACTTGTTGATTGCAGAAAATAATGTATTAGCCCAAATTAACTTTGTGCCCCTTTATCTGCTTACTTATAAAAATCCACATTCCTGGTGAGACCTTCACTATAATTAAGTTGTAATGTGTTACAGGGGGAGGGAAGAACAATTTTTTTAAGTTCAAATGAACTTTGTACCATCTTTACATTCCTAGTAAGTCCCTCATTATACCATGTCTGGAAAGGGCTGCAGGGGGATGGGGAGTTATCGCTTTAAAGCGATATTTGTATCCCAATGTTAAGTAGAACACGTGATTTTAGCTGTTAAAAGATTTTAAATGAATGGTTTTCATTTATAAAGTGCACGTTATAATTATTAGTTTGTAATAATTTTATGTATATTTAGAATGCTTTAAACCATACCATCTAAAGCGACTCATTTGAGGCAAATTATTACTGAATTCGGAGAGGATATTTTTTTTTTACAGCGGGTGAAATACTTTTCTGTAAAATATGTGAAGTGAAAGGGACTGGCATCAGATAAAAGATTTAACCATTCAACAGCATATCATTTGCAACAAACATGTGCGTGGTATTCAGAATATTGATAAATAGAAAACCTCTCGATTATTACTTGCACAAAATGCATTCACGAATCAAGAAAAATCCTCAAAATTTTATAAAGATTTGTGTGACGTTCTGGTATCTGCGAACATTCCTCTGTGGAAAATGAGCAATGTTAAACTAAAGGATTTCCTGGGACTGTATATGGGTCATTCTATCCCAGACGAGTCTACACCGAGGAAAAACTGGAAATGGACAGACCGAGAGAGATATTTTTGCTTAAGTGTATAGTGTCAATCCTAATTCTTGTAATAAATACATCATATTATGAAATTTCAATCACATTTTTTAAGTAATTTTTTGCAAATTTAAAGTAATTATTTAAAGTTTTTAGCTTCATTTTATAGGTCAATTTTGGCAATTTTAAGGTCATCAAAATCTGAGCCATGTTCATAACATAATATGTAGTAATTTTGGTTTATTGTGCCAATTCATCAGATCCATCTCGTGAAATACGGGGGACATCATAACTTCAGTTGTCTGTACAGTTCATCAGATACATCTCCTGAAATATGGGGAACGTCATATTTCGGTTGCCTGTACGGTTCATCAAATCCATCTCGTGAAATATGGGGGACGTTATAACTTCGGTTTTCTGTACAATTCATCAGATCCATATCGTGAAATATGGGGAATTCATATTCTCGGTTGTCTGTACAATTCATCAGATCCATCTCATGAAAATGGGGTACGTTATAACTTCGGTTGTCTGTACAGTTCATCAGATTCATCTCGTGAAATATGGGGTACGTTATAACTTCGGTTATCTGTACAGTTCATCAGATCCATCCCGTGAAAATGGGGTACGTTATAACTTCGGTTATCTGTATGATTCATCAGATCCATCTCGTGAAATATGGGGGACATAGTTACTTCTGTTACCTGTACCAACACTCTTCTTTCCGCTTATACCCTGTTCGATTAATTCCATCGCCATATGGCAACGACTATTATTGTTCTATTTAAGTTCCTTTTCTGTACCGTTGTTTAAGGCGGAAAGGGTTTTGCTGGAACGAATGAATCTCTTACCGGCTCGGAGAAGATGATACATTAGAGCCATGTCGTCACTTTCTAGACAGGCGAGAAATAATACACAGAACCATGAAATGATATAACGCCTTTCAGGTTCTTCTCTCGAGGCCTTGGGGGATCTAGAAGAAACCACATCAGCTGGAGTACGTTCAAATAGCATTAAAATACTGTGCATATGTTTTATATCATATTAAACATTTATGTCATCCACTTTAACTTAATACAACTTTTACACTAGGCCGTAGCCAGGGGCGGGGGGTTTGGGGATTCAAACCCCCCGAAATTTTATAAACAAAATATATATAATTTTATTTATGGTTCAAACAGTATCAAAATTAAGATACAAGTACAAATTAGGGGGCTTTGTTACCATAACAATCACTTTAGAGAGCTTCTAAACCTGTTAAATATTTAGAAATTTTCCTAACCTTTGTACAGAGAGTACATTTTTATTCACTATTATAATAAGATCGTAGCCATAAAAAAACTCTTCAGATAGCTTCTAAAACTGTTTATCATTTAGAATTATTTCTATCTTCCGGAAATTGGGGAATGTCCCCCCCCTCCACCCCCCAGAAATTATTGGTTGGCTACGGCCTTGCTTTTACAACCTAATTTCACTAAAAATTGAATTTTATTTATAAATATTCTTAAACGTTCCTTATTAAACAACTTAAAATATATATATAAAAAAAATGGTGCTGAGTAAAAATAAAATTGACGTAAATTAATTCAACATTTGATTTCATTTCTGCGTATTCCGGTAAGATAAAATATTAAATTATTTGACTGAAATTCACACTTTTATTTATATACCGCGTCTTAATATCTGTTCGTGCCTTAGTCTACGAATGTTTACTATTTACGTTGATGTGTTAGGAATGAGTAATTATTATATTTAGCACCGCGTCTTACTACCCGTTCTGGTTATACGCTTTTTTTAAGTACTAATTACGCTAATGGATTAGGAGTTGGGAAGGTTGAAACAGAGGAAGTGAACCCGCATTTGCGATGAGGGAGAGTGGAAAAACATTTAGGAAAAACCACCCCCAGCTCACCCGACCGAGATTCGAACCTCGATCTCTCCTTCGTCAGCAGTCGGGCTCAACACGACAAGCGCGTTAGCCAACTACGCCACAGAGGCGGGTGGGATGAGTAATGAAAATTGGATACAATATGAGGAGCATCAAAAAGAAAACAAAAGTTATGATGTACAGTAAAGAAGTTAATAAAACGATTATATTACTAGAAGAATTAAAGCTACATCAAGTATTGGAGTTCTGCTACCTAGGAAGTAGAATAGACGAAGGTAACAGAAGCAAGATTGATATTATAGGTAGAATAGCTCAAGTGAAGAAAGCTTTTCATAATAAAAAGTCATTACTAACCTCGACTAGCATGTATTTGTAATCAAGAAAAAAAGGTTCCTTATGCCGGGATCACGATCAACTTAACGTTAACTTAACGTAACTTAACGTAACGTTCACTTAAAATTAACTTAACTTATGTGTGATCACAATTCACTTAACTTAACGTAACAACTCGAGCAAAACATATGCATTCTCGAGTATGATCTGTGGTTTTGTGGTTTTGTACTTATTTGTAAAGTGATGATCTGTGAATGTTTACAGTTTTCAATCAATATAATAAATATCTATTATTAAACTTTTTTGATAAATTTAGTTTCCTATTTTGTTGGGTGACCTGGCGGTCTAGGGGGTAAGGTGTCAGACTTCTGTGCTGGCGGCCGGGGTTCAATCCTCGGTCCCAGCACAGATTTAGCTGATTACCAAACCCTTCCTTCACCTCTAACAAGACATCTTGTGAATTTGGGGAAGGCCAGGCCTCCACCGTGGTTCGGATTCCACGTTAAACTGTATGGTCCTTCATTTCATCTCACAATCACCCTACCATTACACATTAGCGTAAGTGCGTATAACCAAAACGGGTAGTAAGACGCGGTGCTAACAATAATAATAGTTCCCTATTTTAGTTTAATTATTTTGTTTCAATGCATGATCACTAAAACTTAGGCTAAAGAGTAAACATTGGTCATAATACCAACAAATGGATTACTAAATAGCCCTGTTGACGTCACTCGCATAATGATTGGCTGGCTAGATCACGTAATACCCTTCAAGTAACGTAAAGTAAATTAAAGACCTCCCAAGACATCTCTTACGTTAAGTTAACTGCAAGTCAACGTTAAGTTAAGTGCATCGTGATCGCTTCCATTTAAACACACGAGGAGGTCCTTTACGTTAAGTTACGTTAAGTTGATCGTGATCCCGGCATTAAGGAATATGTTTCGAGCGTTGCGCTTTACGGATGTGGAACATGGACCATTGATACAACTGAAAGGAAACGATTGGAAGCATTTAAACATGTTGAAATATCATTAAGGGAGATGGTATCAAATATAGAAGTGCAGAGAAAAGCAAATGGAGAAAGGAAACTTTGGAAAGTTATACAGTGAAGAATAGTTAACATGGTAATGAACATAGACCTCTGAGGAACGATACTTTGACGAATATAATCTTAGAAAGAGATGTGGAAAAGAGAGGAGATATTCAAGACGGAGACCAAGACTGGAGTACATGAATCAGATTACGAATGATGTTGGCAAAAGAAGGTAAATAAATGTAAAAATTGAACCCAGGATAGGCAAAAGTGAAGCGCTACAGCAAATCAAATGCAAGATTAATGAACTGATGATGATGATGATTAAGGTTGCATTTTGAAGAAATACACCCACCTTTACGTGGAGGAAGAGTGTAAAACAATTTAGGAGAAAGTTACCCTCATTACACCCAACCAGGGATTCAAACTCCAATCTCCCCTTCACCGGCAGTCCAGTTTATTATTATTATTATTATTATTATTATTATTATTATTATTATTAGCACCGCATCTTACTACCCGTTCGGGTTGTACGCTCTTAGGCTAATGTGAAATAGTAAGGTGATTGTGAGATGAAATGAAGGACCTACAGCTTTAAGGGGAATCCAAACCACGGTGGAGGCCTGGCATTCCAAACATTCAAAGGTTGTGATTAATACACGCCTTGTCAGAGCTGAAGAAAGGGTTTGACAATCAAATAAATCTGTACCGGGACCAAGGATTAAACCCCAGACCCCCCAGCACAAAAGTCCAACACCTTTCCCGTAGATCGCCAGGTCACTTACAGCTGCTTTGTGATGGGGGTTCATAATTATATTGGCCCCTTAGTGACAAGTGTCCTTAAGTATATTATTGAATTTGGTGATTTTTTTAAAGTTTCATATTGGTGTTTGTGATAAATACGTTTAAAATTTAAAAAACACATGTTTATACATTTTATTTATATATTTATACACTAATAATGTCCTCACTGTTGAAATAATTTGGTAAAAATAGGAACCTTAGCTAGGATTTTCATTGTTTCAATTTATCAAACGGAATTGAATTCAAAACAACTATGTTACCTACCGGTCGGTGTATGTTAGAATTCTTGTGGGGGCTTTTACCGACACTTAATACCCGTACAGTTTATATTTGTGTGAGTAATTCAGTGAATTTTAATAACACCAGCTTGTTTAATAGAAACGATCTTAAAGGACTAATTTAAATGCCAAGATAAATGTATTAATGCTATGCGAAATCATAGCTAACAAAAAAAACTTCAAATGGTAAACTGATTAGTTTCCTTTCCTACCCAATTATATATCCAAAACTCGCAAGAATGAGGAGTGGAGGAATCGGAATTTGAACTCAGATTCATATTCAGTCTATGAAGATGATGAACAAAGCCATAGTCATTAACGCCTTTACTTTGCTGGAAAATAAAATTTAAAATCAATAGCAGTGACGTGTTTAAAATGGTTCAGTGATTTATTGACTTGTACGAAATAAATAAAGGAAAATGCAACCTAAGCATCCGATATGGTGGTCTAAATGTCAATCTCCTTCGATATGTTTTTCAACAACGGAGAGATTGGGGTTTGAGTCATGGTCGAGTAGACGGTGAGTGTTTTCCAATAAATTGTTATGAACTCTACCTTCACGCAAAGTGGGTGAATTTCCTCTAAACAGTACATTACTTATCACTGACATATTATCGTAATTCATAGCTATGCGTGTTGCCGAACGAGCAATAAGTTGCATTAAAAAAAAACACATCCTTGATCAGCCATTTATCAAATAAACTTAAGTAAAGAGTATTATTTCACAGAACAATGCAGAACGTAAGGCGATGGAAAACCAAAAATCATTTGACCATCAATCAATCCTAAGTAAAATTAATCTAATATTAAAAAAAAATTCTAGATTGAAAAATGACAAAACATGACCATGTATTTAAATTAGATCGTTTAGAACTAGTATGTGGAAAACTTGTATGAACTAGGTCAGTAATGTATGGGTGATGAAGGAGTGCGGTTTGAAAGGCTATACAATAGGTGAATATGAAAGAGGCGTCATACGTTGAATTGGTCATGCTGAGTGGATGAATGTGCATCGAGTGACAAAGCAAATACATAATGGAAGATTATATAGATCAAAAGGAAGGGGTAGGCCATGGTAAGACGTGGTTAGGTGTTTTGGACGAATGTGTGAAAAGGTAATCATTAATAGTTTTTAGAATGAAAGGGCATGTATGACTCGGGTTATAGATGTTGGTGAAGCGAAGGGAGTATGCAACAATAGTTAAGTGTAGAGAAATCTTTGAGTATGGATTAAATAACAAGTTGTTTTTAGAGCTAAGGTATGTGCACAGTTTGTTGCCCGTAGGTTGAGGGCATGATTCTTTATATGTATATGTATGAATATATGAATGCAGTTAATACGGTGATTTTGTCAAACTTTACAATCTTATTAACAATATAACCAATCTGAAGTCTGAAACAATAGGTAATTTGTATTAAATTTATTTTTGTTATTAGATCAATACAATAGTTTCGAACTAATAGTACGCACGTCACTAGAATATTAGTATTGTGCCGGTAATGTTTAAACACTCTAGAACACTAAGACATTAAAAAAATGCAAAGTTAGATATACTATGTACTGTACATAAAGGTGCCCAAAAAACGTAGAGTTGTCCTACATCAAGCACAGGGATGTATGGCTGGTGGGGCCGTCACTATGTCACCCGGTGATGTCACATGCCCAGCCCAACCTGCTTAATGAAAATGTCTGATAGAGGCTTCTATTCTAACATCTTTGAACCTACACAATTATTAATAAAATTCTTTAAGGATTTACAAAATCTTTAAAATCAGTTATTAATTAATTACAACAAAAAGACTATTTAAAAAAAAACTAATACAAGTATATACAATGTAGAAAGTTAATAGTTACCCATTGTGAACCATATCGCTTAAACTATTTTCTAAAATATTTAAATATAAACATATTGCAATCAATAAACTATCAGGAATGCCAGGCCTCCACCGTGGTTCGGATTCCACGTTAAACTGTAGGTCCTCCATTTCATGTCACAATCACCCTACCATTACACATTAGCGTAAGTGCGTATAACCCGAACGGGTAGTAAGACGCGGTGCTAATAATAATAATAATAATAATAATAAACTATCCTTAAACGAGCTTTTCTGTCAAAAAATTAGTATTCACTTTGATTGTTCACGTCAAACACTCCCCAAAATTTCTCTTATATAAAATCGTAAATCCTTTTCCAAAATATATCAAATTTTCGAAAATCTCTCATCAGTAAAATACACTTGAATTAATTTTTACCCAATAACAAAGTACACAGTGCTATTAGGGAGTTAAGACACTCCCTAGATATCCATGTTAAACAAAATAGTTAGAGCTATTTTAGAAAAATTTGAAACTAAAATAATCTAACTAATCAGTAGACTTTCCTTTAGAGGACTTTATTCAAAATCAGAAAAATTATATTTATATCCTGAGGAACTACCCTATGACATATATAAATCTAGTTTTATCAAATTCAATCAAACCGTTTCAGATTTGTGGCCAGGTACAAACTGACAGATATAATCGTAAAATCTACTTTTTTGGGTTTGGACACACATTAAATATATATAATAATATATAATATCAAAGTCAAAAATCCTCATGATTTCAATACTTTCTCTTGGTATGATAAAATAGGAATACTTTTTTCAAATTTGTACCTTATATATAAATATATATTGAGAATATTATTTCAAATATATATATATATTATTTCAAATATATATTAATAGAAGAAGCTCAAATTTATATTATTAATTATTAAATACCAATAACTAGGATACTAATTAATATTTGTGAAAAATTGGTATGTTTGCGCTTAAATCTACAAGAAATACATCCAATTATTTTATTTATGTATTAAGAGGTTTTACGTATAGCCCTATAGTAATTGTAAATATTTAGCCTTAAATAACTTAAAATAAATATTTCTAATAATACTGGCTATAGGATAAAAAGAGTGTTTATGTATACTGAGGGTAGTGTTTTGAGTAGTAGTAGTAGTAGTTTTGACCAACATGTCTAAAAAATGTATAATCTGTTAAATTTTTAAGTTTCCTTTTACTAATAAACATGAAGTAACGGTTTACATGCACTCGAGAATAATGTCGATTTGTATGACATGTGATTATATAATCTTATAATTCTCTGATTGTATGTACTGTACGTAAAATAATTCCAATAAAACTGTTAAGTTCTATATGATTCAATTACACTTGCCTCAAAGATCAAAATATGAATTGATGCATTTTTTCTCTAGAAACCATGAAATATAGCTGAAAATATGGAAAATATTTTCGATCATACTTTATATCTCCACTATCTTTTTTTCTTGTTTTGTTTCGCAGCTTCTTGATACCTTTGCGGTCAATATAAATGTTAATTACACCAATATGGTAGAGGTGATGAAGAAAACTGTAAAGAAATATACCCTAATTTGCGTTTAGAAATGTCATAGTCCTTAGAGGAAAGAACATCCACAGTTTACATAAGCAGAAATTTAAACCTTGACCTCCCTGTCACTGGCCATTAAGTTATTACGAGAGTGTGTGTGATCAGTGATATTGATGTAGATTTTCCCATTCTTAAAATATATTTATTCGTTAATGGAGTGTACTAGTACCATTAATATGTACTGTATATTTAAGTTCTCACGGGATGCTGTCATAAAGGGAATATTAATCTTTCAACTAAAGTGAATATTATTATTATTATATTATTAAGTGTTTTGTTTCATGACAGGTCCATTCCTTTGTCAGTGAACTTGGACCGCCAATGCACCCTGTCCTCTACCTCCTTCTTCAACTTCCAGGATTTTCTTCTTTCTTACACGTTATCTAATATTTGAATTCTCCTTCATCCAAACATCTCTTTTCTTCAACCTTTCCTTCTATGACGTCTTGAAAAAGATAGTTCTTCCTAAGGATATGTCTGATACAGTTTGCTTTGCACCAAAGAATCGCATCCAAAATGGTACTATTCTCACCAATATGTCTAAAAAAAAATTAACAATCTAAAAAAGTGTGTTTCCTTTGAAATAATGCGCAAGACGGTTGCGTGTTTATCTACTAGATTAAGTGTATTAAAAGTGTTTAAAAATTATTTTTAAAAAAAGGTGTATACATGTTGGAGGACATACATTCGAGATAGTAGGCTCATTTAGTCCAGTTGGCCTGTGACGGGGAGCTCACATGACGAATTCTATCCTAGTGAACTTAGGAAGTTTTTCATTAAATGCTACACATTCTCCATCCAAGCAAATGATGGAACTATTTCCCTAAATTCTACTCTCTATATCATGTGTCCATTAGTGTAATTAAACTGTGTTTAATCTGCCTGGTGAGACATAAAAAAAACATAATTTATTTTGGGGGATATATAAGACATTAACTGGGCTTTGTCATGGAAGAGTGTGTCAAATAGAGATGAGCCTCTGGCCAAAAACATTTTCCGGAAGTTTGTTAGGGTTTCAAAGGTTTGATTTGTTGAATAATATATAACCAGTTTAGTCTGAACTAGAGTTCACATATGAGATTGGTTCATGATGGTAAGAGGTATCATGATGTAGAAATAGGTGAGGTAAATGTGGTTTTGAGTCATTCTTGGTATTTGGACACAGCTCCACACATATAAAATCCCTCTATATTACATAGTTATTGATACTAACGTTACCTACTAAAATATATGTTAAAGTGGACTATAGGTATATTAATACACTACTTTATCATAATATTAAATCAAGAACTGAGACTTCCTATATTCGCTAGTCCCAGGAATTCACCTCCTTCGTAAGAAAGTCCCATGAGATGGCTCTTGCTTCCTATACCCATAAAATCCCCCTTCCAGGCTTTTGGGGCAATTTATACCCTGCCTACTGGCTAATATTAACGACATTTTCTTTTTAATCTCAGTAAAAACTGGTTAAAGAGCGAGAAAAAAGGTTTCCACATAAGAAGAAGAAGGGGAGACTTTAACGGAGAAATAACTATTTAATGAACACCGAAGATATCTTCATTTCCCCTAAACTTATGTTGCCTATTATTAAAATGTTTGTTTTAAATTTGTAAATAATATAAACTATAAGTATCTTTTTTTATTAAAATTATTGGAAATATATGAAATAATAGAATTGTGAATTTCTACTGTTTAAGTACCTTGGGATATGTAATTTTATATCTTGGTTGGCTTAGTTGTTTTGGTCCTTATATAGGCTTACCCTTACTTTTCATAATGGTTTTCAATTATACTTTCCCTTAAAAATTCAAGCAATACTTTAAATAAAGGGTTATCATTCACTTTTCTCTGAAAAAAAATCACCCACGTATATAAAGTTTAGACATATCTTTTCTTTGAAAAGTCATACCATTGTCAAAGGTTTTCTCCTTGTTTCAATCGTCCCATCCCAACCATAGAAAACTAAACTGTTTTCACTATTTAAGTAGAAGGGAAAGTCAGTTTCACCGCAAACTATTGTATAATCTGACAAGTTTATTGTATTCTAATACGGGAACAATGATGATGGGGAAGATGTTGTGTAAGAGATGAACAAATGGCTATAGGGAAAATTCGGCACAGTTCATATATGCCCCAAAAATGGTAACCCAACTATCAGGACTTGTCTACAATAGTTACCCTTCCTTTACCTCGTTCATACTTGCATTAATAAAGGTCACCCACACCTTAGGACTTTCATACAATGGCTAACCCTTCTATAAAGGTCTGTCTGCTGAGGCAAGCGTGCACCATAGCAACAGAAAAGGTTCTTTTGAGTTTTAGCTTTGACGGGGACAGACCAGGTACATTTGGATTATATATCAATGACTGTGATAAGATACGTGTATCATTTATTATATATGAAGTAGGATATAATCTCAAACAGATCATCCTATAGCAGTTCGTTCAGTATTCATGCATTGACAAGTCCTTTGGAAAAACGTCTCGCCAGATGATGTAGTTCACGTGCAATTTTCTGCCTTACGTTCATCATTATGATTAAAAAGTTTATGAAAGAGATGGTTATTAGAATGATACCGCCCTCACATAGTTATTCAATTGTAACGATTATAACAAAAAGTAAAATATTTGCAAATTAAAGAAATATTTGAATTATTTATACAATGTAATTAACAGAGGTAAAACAACAAACTACATGGCCTTACAAGTCAAACTGAAGTGTGTTGAAAAACAAACAAATCATGGATGAGTCTGCATTTGCACAGTACTGTACGTTTGAGAGTATATTTCAATCTCTCAAGGTAAATTATAATTTTATTTTAACAAGTCTGAAGGAGACCAAAAATATTTTAAAATGTTTAATATTATAAAAAGTAATTTAAAGAACGTTTCTCAAATGATTTACAAAGTATCTGATTAACCACAGTGAATTCAGACAAAACAAATTTAAGGTCAAAATTTCAAATTAAATATCGAATCAGATATTTATAAGAAATTAAATTAATAAACCTTACGATGAATATAAAGAGCTTAAAGAGCCTCTTTTAAATGGATTACAATGCGTCTGATTCATCCCAGGAATACAGACAAAACCTTTAAAATTTTAAGAAGAAATTTAAATTTAGTATCGAATTGGACATTTTTTATAAAGTTTAAATCATTAAACTTTACGATTATAATAAGGAGCTTAAAGATCCACTTTAAATGGTTTACAACTGTATGATTCACAACTCTGAATACAGACAAAACAAATATAAAGTTTGGGATCAAATATAAAACTAAATATCGAATCAGATATTTATTATTAGCACAAAGGTTTGACTTCCCGACTAAAACTCAAACCTTTGCGGAACTATTACCTTCGACGCTTTTGAAGAATTCGACAAAATTACTACATTTTAATATTTAAAATTAAAATAGGAAACAAAGCATTGTAACGTTAGAATACTTGTAATTTATCATTATATGAATCAGTGAATTTTAAAGTCAAAACCTTATTAACCTACAAAAATAAGTTACATTAATATTTTCTAGGAAGAACATAAGTCTACAAAATTAACCTATAAAAGAAACATTATCAAATTAAATAATTTAAACAATTAATGGTAACCCCATGAGCATTAAAAATTAATATTTAAACTACAAAATTTCAAGCCAGAAAAAGAATGATAAAATGTGGCTACCCGAACATTTCAAGAAATTACAAAGATACTAGCGCCCAATTTGCAATAGGAAACATTAAGAGTTCAATAACAGAATTTACTTTCTAAAATAAAAACTTTAGCAAAAAATACTGATGCCTACACTGACTGATTTCAACTACATAATAAACTTAAGTGTTCAAGATAATCAAACCCGTTGTTGAACTATAAAGTTTATATAATCAATAATAAATAAATATGTATAGCCATCCTGGCTAGATAATTTTCTAATCCTGAATAGGACTTCTCGTGGAAGTGGCGAATGTAATATTCTTCGATGCTAGCTGAAGGTTAGCAATATATATAGGTCTAGTTGATGTATTGGTAGGTGGAAAATTTCCTTATTAGGAAAATGATTATTAGTAGTATAACGTCACAAGCCAAGCAGCTGGTTGATATGCTACATCTCTTTACTCACGTCATCCAATCCAATGGTGTGTTATAGCTCCATTTGACTTGTTCCAAAGTCACAAACACCAGATACATGGTGAGCGGCTGCAGACTCTAGCTACGTTCACCTTCCCTTGTTTGCCTGTCTACCAGCTCTGAGTGTCAGAAGCGACCCTCAGAGGAGGTAGTTGGCTTGTTAATACCTAAGAGTA